>QRFJ01001146.1:53101-85426 GCA_006176705.1 Cocos nucifera
GAAAGGTTCTAAAGGCTCAGTTCTTGCTATGGAACGGACTTCTTCCAAAAGAAAGTCTTATGGAAAGAAAAAGAAGTCTGTGAAAAAGCAAAAGGTAGAAGGATCAAAGAAGAAGAAGGCAGAACCGAAGAAGAAGGTCGATGGCAAAGGAAAGTGTTTCCATTGCAACAGCGACGGCCATTGGAAGCGAACTGCCCTACTTACCTGGCCACCCTAAAGAACAAGAAGGAAGGTCCTTCTGGAGGTATGCTCATTATTCGAGCAAAACGTGAATGCCAAACGACCTAGGGATAGTCCAAACGACAGATATCTATGGCACCTGAGATTAGGTCATATAGCAGAAGATAGGATTAACAAATTGGAGAAAAATGGGCTATTGAGTCCATTGACTTTTGAGTCATATCCAACTTGTGAATCTTGTCTTCAAGGCAAAATGACTAAACTCCCTTTTGTTGGACATGGGGAGAGGGCCACAGATCTCCTTGCCCTAGTACATACTGATGTGTGCGGCCCATTTGATGTGCCGGCTAGAGGCAATTTTGTCTACTTCATTACCTTTACCGATGATCTGTCTAGGTATGGGTATGTGTATCTTATGAGACACAAGTCTGAAGCCTTTTGAAAAGTTCAAAGAATTCAGACATGAAGTAGAAAAACAAACTGGAAAACCCATTAAGGTTCTTCGATCAGATCGAGGAGGTGAATACCTTAGCCGGGAATTCCTAGACTATCTTAAGGAAAATGGCATAGTCTCTCAATGGACTCCACCAGGAACACCTCAACTCAACGGGGTTTCAGAACGGAGAAATCGGACTCTATTGGATATGGTTCGATCCATGATGAGCTTCACAGACCTCCCTGATTTTCTTTGGGGACATTCATTATTAACTTCAATCTATTTACTGAATAGGGTTCCCTCTAAAACCGTTCCTACCACACCGTATGAGATATGGCACGGTAAGAAACCAAGTCTGAGTCATCTCAGAATTTGGGGTTGTCCGGCTTATGTCAAAAGACAACAAGCGGACAAGTTAGAGTTTAGGTCCTTTAGAGCTCGATTCATAGGATATCCTAAAGAGTCATTAGGATACTATTTCTACATTCCAGAAGACCACAATGTGATTGTGAGTCGACATGCCATATTTCTTGAAAAATAGTTTATTCAAGATAGTGGCATTGGAAAGCAGATTAAGCTTGATGAGAAAGTCTCACAAGCAGAAAGAGCTAAGGACCAAGTGGAACCAAATCAGGTTGAGCCAATAAGAACACTACCTCCTCCACCTCGTAGATCGGAAAGAGTTTCCCGTCCCCCTGAAAGATACTTAGGTATTATTTCAGAGGACGTAGAGGAAATGTTCCTCATAGGTAATGGTGCTCATGGTGATGATCCCAAAACCTACAACGAGGCGATATCAGATATCGACTCCGAGAAATGGCTTGAGGCAATGAAGTCAGAAATTGACTCGATGCACTCAAACCAAGTCTGGACCTTGGTAGATCCACCAGAAGGTATAGTACCTATTGGGTGTAAATGGATCTTCAAGAGAAAGATTGGTGCAGATGGGAATGTGGAGACATTCAAGGCTAGACTGGTGGCAAAAGGTTATAGTCAACGCGAAGGCATTGACTATCAGGATACCTTTTCCCCGGTAGCTATGCTAAAATCCATCCGCACATTGCTTGCTGTTGCAGCCTATTTCGATTATGAAATATGGCAAATGGACGTGAAAACGGCATTCCTAAATGGATATCTTGAGGAAGATATCTATATGGAACAGCCGCTAGGTTTCACATCCAGTGATACTGATCACAAGGTTTGCAAGCTGCAAAGGTCCATATATGGACTTAAGCAAGCATCTCGGAGCTGGAACACTCGTTTCAATGATGTGATCAAAAAGTTTGGTTTCATCAAAAATGAAGAGGAACCATGTGTTTTCAAAAGGGTCAGTGGGAGCGCTGTTGTCTTCCTCGTATTGTACGTGGATGACATCCTCCTTATTGGGAATGATATTCCCATGTTGACATCAGTCAAGATGTGGTTGTCCAAGGAATTCTCCATGAAAGACCTAGGTGAAGCATCCTTTATTCTAGGAATTAAGGTCTATAGGGATAGACCGAATAGGATGCTAGGACTTTCACAGAAGATGTACATAGAGGAAGTACTAAAGAGGTTTAGTATGGAAAACTCTAAGAGGGGATTAATACCCTTCAGACATGGTATTCATCTTTCCAAGAAGATGTGCCCCAGCACACCTGAGGAAATAGAACGCATGAGCAAGATCCCTTATGCTTCTGCAATAGGGAGCCTCATGTATGCCATGCTATGTACACGACCTGATATAGCCCATGCTGTGAGTGTCACAAGCAGATATCAGTCAAATCCAGGTGAAGAACACTGGACTTCTGTGAAATGTATCCTTAAGTACTTGAGAAGAACTAAGGATATGATGTTGGTCTTTGGTAATGGAGAACTCCAAGTCCAGGGATACACAGACTCGGACTTCATGTCCGATATAGATGATCGAAAGTCGACATCTGGCAGACTGTTTGTGCTGGAAGAGTTCCAAGCAAACGGTGATACCATCTCATCCGCGATTACCTTGAGAAAGGTTACGTTGAGGTCAAGAGAGTCAACTCCGCAGATAATGTGGCAGACCCACTTACAAAGCCGTTGGGCCAGCAGAAGATCGAAGCCCACCTTGAGAAGATGGGACTTAGACTTGTAGCCAATTGGCTTTAGGACAAGTGGGAGATTGTTAGATATATGTGCCCTAGAAGCCAGAATTGGCTGACACTTGTAATACACTTCTAGGGGCAAAATTATAATTTTGACTATAATTAATGAAATGGGTTATTTTCTATCACATATGTGTATTTAGTGTCTGTGATACATCCTTTGAGTTAATGGTAATGATAATTCATATTTTCAAGAGTTGAAAATTTAAGACATGAATAATCATTATTAACTCATAAACAGCTCCCGACCATAGGATCATCACGAGGATGGTGATTGATCCGGAAGGTTGGTGTACGAATCGCTTCTCTTTAGTAGATGAGTCTTGAGTCTACGGTGTGGAGACACCGGAGCGAGAGTACAGGTACTCGTTAGAGAACGAGGGCACTGAGCGTGACCACCTCGAGTAGTCATTAGGGAGTCTACCTTCTCGTCAATGACTGACTCGATGCTGCAGTAGTGTGTCTGGTTCTTTGACCTGAGATGCATCGGCAGTTCACCTTGAGGGTGTTATAGTTTGACTACACCATTACTCGGTCTCCTAGCCATATGGAACCCTGAGGTGTATGTTGGCTATGACATGTTCATTGTAGGAACTGGATTGCATCAAGATGGAATCTATCTACCTCGGTGGTAGAGGAGTAGCCCTATGATGATCATGAGAATCAAGTCCAGAAATCCATGGCCATGGTAGAGTGAAATAATAGAAAGAGTTTCTATTTAGATTTTCACATTGGACTCGAATCGAATGATTACATCATATGACAGAGACTAGGGTTTGACGAGTTCACCTTAACCCTAATCTGATCGGGGCTCAAGATAGAAGAACTTAATCACACAGGTAGCTGCACCAAGAGGTTCGCATTCAGCTCTGATGGGTTGCCACCATATACTGCTAGGTGTCACTGGTGGATTTTGGGAGCAATTAGAATGATTTAGATGATCGATCATTCTAGCTGTTCGAATCAGAAGAGTTCTGATCCATCGAAAGGAGTTTCGATGATGTCTATGATAGAGATCATGACATATCCCATTACCATACAGAACTGAACCTAACTGGGTCACACAAACAAGGGTTTGAATCTGGTGATCATCAATTGAACTGATCTAGTTCAATTGATCTGAATGAGATTCAATTAGGTTCAAGGAAATCGTGCTAGCACTCGATTGAACCTAACGTTCTTCTTTTACTATCATAAATAAGTTGTCCTGACTGAGCCAAAGGAGTTTGTGCTCAATCAGAGGCCTTCATATGGTCTGACTGGAGGTTGTCCAAGTCAGAATAGGTTGTCTTATTTGTAAGACATTACCTGCCATTTTTGGTCACCTGCCATTTCTTGTTCTTTGACTTTGGTCAAAAGTCTACCTTTGACTGTCAAACGTTGACCATTGACCCTTTGACTTTTGACCACATGTCATGCACCTATTGGAGAGCTGGTGGGGGCCTGTCCCCCTGCCAGAACCTGGCAAGGAGAAGGGCGCACGCCAAGGGTGGCGTGAGCCCAAGTAGGAGGCGCCTAGGAGTCCTTGTTGGACAAGGACTCCACCTCCCTTTTGGATTCCAATCAGAGTTCTACTAAGAATCCAGTTTGACTGGTCTTAGGCACCCTCTAAGGAGGAATCCAGGGGTCTCTATTCCAACCAATCAGATTTAGATCTGATTTCACAAAGGGTTGTGATTGGTTGAGAGGAAGAGGAGTTGGATCACAAGAGGTCTATAAATAAGACCCTGCGCCCAACCCTAATAAGAAGTGAATTCAATAGAGATTTCCCACGCCCCAAGGCTGCCTCTCCCCTCCTTCTCCATGCCATACTCTCTTCTCCCCTTGCTCTCCACGTCCAAAAGTGTTTTGGACTTAGTTTGGTGCGATTCAGATCAAGGAAAGGCGATCAAAAGCAAGAAGGCTGCGCTGCTGCAAAAGGACGACTGCAGATCTTCAAAAGAGTTTTGAAGATCCTCCAGATCAGATCCAGATCTGATTTTTGGAGGTGTGATAGAGAAGAAGAGGATCTCCAGATCCAACCCGAGTGGATACCGGTAGAGGCCAGGCGCTTGCGTGGCTAAGATCCAGAACCTTCCGCTGCAATCAGGATCATCTACAGGGTAATAGGATTACCCAAATCAGGTAAATTGAATTTGATTTAATTTATCTTCTTTTATTTTATTTATTAAAATAATAAGAATTAGATCTGAAATATATCAAGATCTGATTAAGGTCAAGAGAAAATTTTTGAAATATATGTCTTGATCTAATCAGATCTGGACGAACCTGGACCGGGAAATCAGGATTTCCCTTCATCTGGGTCTCTAATGATTATCCTTCTAATGGATCCATTATCATCCACTTAATAGAAAGCTATGATCCTAGTTATCATAATAACTATCTCATTTTAGTGACCTAATAATTTTAGAAAATTTAATTTGAAGATGAGGGAAGGTCAGATGAACCAGCTTATCATGATCCTTCCACTGACTTTACTAAGTCAGCTTAAGGGAGACCATTAATAGACTGGCCTAGGAGCACCGAAATTAGTCATATTAATTTACCTAGCTGACATGGATCAGCTCGAATAGTCAAGTGATCCCATCAAAATATAATTTCACCAAGAGATCAGGTAAGTTCGATCTATAGGAGTGTCTGCCAAAGCTTGCCTTAGACACCATCAAAAATAGCCAAATAAGCAGGCTGCCAATTAAAGACCATCGGTCTAGTTTATCTTAGACACCAACTGGTTTAATTAGTCTTAATTAGATCAACCTAACAGTTCATGCTAGATCGCGTAGCCAAGAATCAAGTCCATCTTACGTCTCGTTAAAGACATGGACTTGATCAACTACAACTATTGTAATTGATCTAGAGAATCCTTGACCTAATCTAAGACAACAATTGATTAGATTTAGTCAATTCTCTAATGAAATCCATTCTTTAATCTAATCCTAGGTTTAACCCAATTAATGGACCTAATTTCTATTGATACATTTAACCCAATGTGTTATGATTTGTGCCTTAGGATCTTCAATTCACAATCCTAGATCCTAATCAAACAACTTAATTCTTAATTAAGTTTTGGGCTGAGGTTTGGAGTTTGGCTTTTCAAAAATAATTTTCATATTTATAAAATATTTTTATAACATGGTTCTATCAATCAAGTTGCATGTTTGATTCATAATCAATAAGCAAGTAAGATAAGCATGAAACTACTTTACATCTAGTCTAAATAAGTTTATGTAATTGAAACAATTTCAACTATAATCAATCATAAATTATCTTAGATCAAATATAACATATTTATGATGATTAAAATTAGATTAAAATATTTTTATTTACATCATAAAATTTTTTAGATCTAATCTAAAATTTTATGATCAATGTCTTAGATCAGCACGTACTAGGACAACCTCTCCACTATAAGGGGTAAAACTTATAGCATAACAACATTATAGCAGTCCGTGCAATCTAAATTTTTTTTATTTTTAGATCTAAAACTATTTTAAATTTATTAAATTATAAATAAAATTAGATCATATCTAATAAATTTATAATTAAAAGTAGATCAACATGAACTAGAACAACCTCTCCACTTTATGGGACAAACCATACAACTGGACAACCTTATAGCAGTTCGTGTGATCAAGATTTTAATTTTAAATTTAATAATTAGAATAAAAATTAAATCTAATATAAAAAATAATCTAAAATATGCCCAAATAATCATGTAATAATAAACCTTGCTCTGATACTAATTGTTGGAACCAGATATAGAGTTTCAAGGCTAGAACTTGAAACTTTTTTAAGATCAGGCAGCAAAAGATAAAAATAAATTAAAATTAATTTTAAATATTAAAAAAATATCCTAGATCTAAGATCTATCACATGATCATGGCATGTTATTAAAATAGAAATTAAAATCTAAAGAAGAAACTAAAACATGTTGATCACATTAACATGTATATACACTATGTCTAATGCAAATATGAAAATAATAGATTAGATCTATTATCTATGTAAGTTAGATATTCTAATTTACTGATCCAAACTTGAGGATGAAGTTACAAGTCATACACATATCCGACCTCTAGGAGTCGTCCACACGAGCCCATAATTACAATCAGAAGTTGTGATGCAGGAAATCAGCATAATATGCTAGTATTGTACTGATCCTTCTTTGATGGTCGATTAGATGTCTCCTTCTGAATTTGGATTCTTCCAAAGAGGAAAGAAGGAGAGAAGATTTCATATATGAGACACTCTTAGAAAACTCAAAGAAAGAGAAAGGAAAAGGTGAACATAGCAACCCTAGAAGAAGACCCTCTTCTTCTTCTCTTTGCTCTCACCTAGACATCTAATTTGGTGTCTATGAAACCCCAACGTCCAAGGACTCTCTCTTCCTGATTTTCACACACCCCAAAGCTCTCTCAATATTCTATATTTTATGAAAGCTTTAGGCCAAAATTTATCTTAAATATATAGAAGAAGAGGAGTCCTTATCTAGGTCAAAAACTAGACAAGGAAAGACCAAAAAGGGCAAGTTAAGGGGCGCCCAACTCTTGGGCGCTTGGGCGCCTTCTCCAGAATTTTAGGCATGGGACCAGAAGGAAATGTCACCCAAAACCTACTCCTTTTTGCTGAGAATATTAGAGAAAAAATAGGGAGGAGGGCAACACAAAATGGAGGAAGAGTTTTGGTTTTTCAAAATACTATCTCATAAGATTTGAAACCAAAACAAATTCCCATCTTTGACTTGGTCCACTACTTAATTTCCTTATGAGAAAGATAGGAGAGGAGATATTTGTCACACAAAATATGAGAGAAAGAAGGGTGTGGAGCATGAGGGGCTAAGGTGGTGCAAGGTGGAATCCTAATCTTACTAGGATTCCATCTATGACTTGGTCAATATGGTTTCTCAAATCAAATTAAATCAAAACTAAGTCAACAAAATTAAATTAGATCCTAAATTAATTAAAAATTTAATTAAATTAGATTAAATTTAATTTAATTTTAATTTAATTTTTTAATCAAATTAGAAATTTGGGTTGACCCGAGTCCTAGTAGAACTAGGACTAGTTCTTCCTTGCACTTGACTTATCGGATAACCTAATTGAATTTGATCCAATCAAGCTCAAACTAAATTTAATTAAATTATATTTAATTAGAATTAATATCAATCCTCTAGCTTAATCAAATTAAGCAAATTAGCAATCTAATTGCTAATTAATCCTCCTGCAATACTTGCACTAGGTTAAACATCAATCGTATTGATTGTTTAACCCTAGAATGATTCTTAATCATTGATCAACCATTTGATCAGATCATGGGCTCTAATGTATGTGACCTCATAGGTATGAACCTAAATTGATAGCACAAGAATATATTTTTGTACCAGTTGAACTAACCATCTAGCCATGGTACCCAACGGTCGGATAGGTCGAATGTGTAGAACGACATCTTTAGAATCCATATGGATATAGTTTCTATATAATTCATTTCCTTGACCAAAATGCTCGTAGGATACCCCAAGAGGTGGGTGAATTAGGTTTTCAAAAATTAAAATAGATATGTATAGTGCTAAATGATTAAAACCTAAGCGAATCAAATGTAAGAGCAAATAGAGGACACAATTAAGAGCACACAAACAAACAAAAGAATTTTATAGTGGTTCCGTGATCTCCCAACACCTACGTCAACTCCCCAAGCACACCCTTGGGAATTTTACTATAATCTTGCAAGATTACAATCGGATAGTTTTTCTAGGCCACTATCCAAAAATTCAATTGGTTCTTTCCTAGGTTCACCAATCACAATTCTTACAAGAATCAGACGAATCAATCTGAATAAACAAAGAAAAGAAAAAGTCTCAAAACCCAAGTTTTAGCCCCTGCTGAAACCAAGTACACGAAAAGAGGAAAAGGAATTTCATAACATGAAATGCCCCTTTGAATGAACAAAAAAGTTATCCTTGCAATTCGTTGAAAGTCTCTTTGAATGTGTGGAGTTAATGCACTTGAGAATTCTTCAAATCTTAAGAGAACAGATTGGTTGAAGATTGGGTATTCGTTCAAGAATAGAGCATGCTTTTCTTTCTCTTGTTTTTCTCTTTTTTTGAAAAATAATCTTTCTTTCTTTATATCTCCAGCATTTTCTTTTTTCTAGTGATGATTGGAGTTCAAAAAAAGTAAAATTTGATCATTGGAGAGCAGTAACTAGCCATTGAAATGAAAAAAGTCCGATCTGGAATGCTCCATCAAAAAGCTATCATCGTGTCTTGAGACCTCTCAGTTTATCTCAAGATGTCTCGTCAGGTTATGAGGTCTCTCAGATTGATTAGAAGAGCTCTCATCTTCAGTCGCACAAAAAATCATCTTTCTAGAAAAAATGGCTCACCTGAGACTTAGACATCTCGCTGGAACCACGAGACCTCTCGAAAATCTTGCGAGACTCTCGCTCTCAGACTGGGTTTCTATTGCCTAAGATCGAGACATCTCGAGATTCACTCGAGACTTCTCAAAATCAAACCAAAATAGCATTTGTTGCATGCTAGTCCACTTGAGAACTCTCGAAAAAAATCCAAGACGTCTCGAAGACTGCTCCAAGGCAATTTTAGGGGATTTGAATTTCATTTGATTTCCACTTTATGTCTTCCTTATTTTGGTCAAAGAGCTCTCTTTCTTCTGATATTTGAACACTTAAAATAAAATATATTAGTAATCACTTGCTTTAATGTTTGGTCATCATCAAAATCACTTAGGGGGTCAACATTGTTTATGATGAATGTAATCTTTATTGGCCTTTTGGCCAAAGATGATCATCATTTATCTATAAAGAAATATTATTATGATATCATTATGAATGATGTTACAATAATGCATGGACAACATTGAAATGACATACACTTTAATCATAGTCTGCTAGTATAATATACACATTTAATAAACATTCAAGTTAGATAATGTCACAAATAGATGTATTTAGTCTTAGTCATGTTAATAAGAACAAAATAGATAGGTTTGTGATTATGAATCATAGATAACCTATGAGTCTTGTTTTCTTGCGAAGATGACAAAGTCACCTTTTGTTAGAAAAGGTGAAAGAGTCGGTGAGGTTCTAAGTCTCATACATAATGATGTATGTGGACCTATGAACTCAAATGCCAAAGAAGGATATATATATTTCATTATGTCTATAGATGACCTATCTAGATATGGGTGTGTCTAGTCTAAATCATTTGACATATTCAAACGATTCAATAATAAAATAAAAAATCAATTAGAAAAAGTATTAGAACTCTTCGATTAAATCGAGAAGGTGAATACTTATCTAGTGAGTTTTTGATATATCTAAGAGAGAATGGAATTCTCTCTCGGTGAACTCTTTCTAGAACATGGTGTATCAAAAAAGAAAAATCAAACTTTGTTAGACATGGTTCGATCCATAATGGGGTTTACTAGTCTGCCTATTTCAGGGTTAAACTCTTGAAACTACTTGTTTTACTCTAAAAATTATCCTGAGTAAATCTATTACAAAGACTCTATATGAGATATGGATCAGGTGTAAACCTAGACTCTCTCACCCTTGGGCTTAGGGTTGTCAAGCCTATATTAAAAGTTTGCACATAGATAAACTTGGATCCTGGTCCAATAAGTATTTAAGGATTATTAATTCTATCATGCTTAAGAACAAAAGTTGTTCTCAGTTGTAGGGCATTTCTTTTGGAAAAAAGTTCCTTAGAGAAGGAACTGATGCCTAAAAGTTGAACTTGAAAAAGTTCGATTGGAAGAAAGAACTGACATAATCTTGTAAACTTAGATAACCGAGTTTGATTAGATCAAACCCAGAGCCCATTAAAGGGGTACCATTAAGGAGATCTGATAGTGTACCATGCTAGCTGGATAGATACTTTGTATCTAGGTCCGAGATGGTGATCCTATTGAGCTTAATGAGAAAAATGAGGATCCAATCACCTATACGAAAGCAATGCAAAAGTTTGACTTTGAGAAGTGGCTTGGAGTCATAAAATTCAAATTGGAGTCCATGAAAATGAATAGTATGTAGACACTAGTTGATTCACCTGAAGGGATAAAATCCATTAAGTCTAAATGGATTTTCAAAAGGATTAGAGTAGCGCAGATGGGAAGGTAAAGACCTATAACGCCCGTTTAGTTATTATCTTGGAGTTGGAACATATGTTTTGAATATATATCTTTGTTATGAACAAAGAAAAATCCTACATTTGTAAGTGGGCAAATGGTTCTGTAGTGTTATTTCTTGTACTGTCTATGGATGTCACTCTCTTAATCAGGATAGACATTCCAGCATTATAGGAAATAAAGGTTTAGCTGTCAACTTATTTCTCCATGTATGAGACTAGACATGGTATAGTTACTAGAGACAGTGAACAAATATCAGTCTGATCTGGGTGAGAACCACTGAAAGATTATAGGGATAATTCTTAAGTATTTGAAAAATACTAAGATCCAATGATTCATATATAGAGATACTGACCTTAAACTTGTGGATGTTTTAATTTTAGTTTTTAGTCAGATAAAGATGATAGTAGGAGAGTATCGAGTCATGAATTTACCCTAGAGTGAGGAACAATTTGCTAGAGAAATTTCAAGCAGAATACTATAGCCTATTTTATTAGTAATGTAGAGTACATTATGGCATTTGATGCTACCATGTAGGATGTGTAGTTGTTGATGTTTATTAGCATGTTGGAAATGGCATCCTCTACAGATGATCCAGTCCTATCGTAGCACTGGAGCCATAACTCAGGCTAAAAAATCAAAGGACTAGCATATTCTGCATCGCTTTCATCTTAGATATTAGATCTGGATGACGTCGATCTTTAGAAGATCGATAGAAAAGGAGAACTTGATCAACCCATTTGCTAAGGCCTCGAAACTAAAAAATTCTATGAAGTCAAGTGGAAGATAGGATATTTGATATCATTTTGATTGGCTTTAGTTCAAGTAGGAGTTGTTAAGAAATGTATCCTAAAGCCAATCATCTAAGTTGTAGATGATTGGAACCTGCATATGAATTATCTAATAATAATAGTTATTTGACTGATTCATCATAAAAGTTCTATCTTCCTTAAATGAACTCCTAAATTATGCTGAAGTCCTTAGAACCACAATCAATTGATAAAGGAGGATTTATCGGATGGTCCTTAAATAGTTCATGATCAAATGATAAATTATTAATAAGGACGATAACTTATCGAGTGTAGGTTGTTGTATGCCATATGCATTGGTTATCCTCGTAATCAAATGGTGTAGAGACACTGATATGGCAACCAGATGGGATGTAGAAGTACATCTACGCTGAACGTGACTAATGTAGCACTCTACTGTCAAGAGTAGCCAACTAAGATCAATGGATATAAGTGTTCCTCCGATCTGAGATTACCATGGTAACTTACAAGCAACTCACTGTACTTTGATGTCGGACTACTTGTATTTCTAATATAGGTTCAAAAGATTTTTAGGTACAGTCAAATACTTGTGAAGTCGGTGTGTAAGTCAAAATGGGATTGACCACTTTTGATTAACTTCAGGAAGAGAACATCTTGCTGTGTTTCAATTTAGTAAAACCTAGGCCTGGGTAATCCTCGTGAGGAGTCATGAGATTTACAAAATTTTGAAACATAATATGGATGACTTGTATGAGTGTTTGATAGCGTACTCAAAGTCATCTTGAGCATTATTAATCAAAGGAATGAATTATATAATAACATAGGCTAGGGTTCCAAGAATGTTTCTTTGCATATATTCGACCTATCCGGACGTTGGGTACCATTGTTAGTTGGTCATTTTGATTAGTATAGAAATTGGTTCCTATGCTACCAACTTACGTTCGAACCTATGGGATCATACACATGAAAGGTTGTAACCTGATTAGATGGTTGATTGATAATTTAGAATCATTTTAAGATCAAAAAATCAATACGATTGATGTTTGACCTAATACAAATATTGTAAGAGGATTGATTAGCAATTGGATTACTAATTAGCTTAATTTGATTAAGCAATCAGGCTGAGATCAAATTTAATTAAATTAAATTTAATTAGAATTAATTTGAATTTAATTTGATTAAGTCTAATTGGTTTATTGGATAAGCTAATTGCAAGGAAGAACAAATCCCTGTTCGACTAAGACTTGAGTATACCTAATTTCTAATTTAATTAAAAATTAAATCTAATTTAAATATGATTAAATCTAATTTAATTAGGTTCTTAATTATATTAGAATTGATTATTAATTAGGTTGACTCAAAACTATTTTGAATTGGGTTCAAATGGTCTTGACCTAGTTAAAATAGGAGAGTTCTAGTTAGACTAGGACTCTTCCCTTCCTTGCGCCACCTAAAAGCCCACACCCATACTTAATTCTAGAAAAATTACATGAGTTTTTCCCATGCCTAAGAGTATCCTCCATGCCCCTTAATCAGAAAAGTTTGGATTTAAATTTGACATGGTCAAATTTGAATGTTTGTCTGAATGAGTCAAACTTTGGAAGAGTTTTAATTTGTTAAAACTCTTCCCTTTTCTTTGACTTTTCTTTCCCATGCCCACCCATTTTTGTGCACCACCTTTTTAGATTTTTTCATTTTTTCTCCTCTTTTGTGCTCCTCTTCATGGTCTTCATGCTATATTTTTAGGAGGTGGCGTCCAACTCTCCACCCAAACCTCCTTGTTTGACTAGGTCTTTTGACCTAGTCTTCTATACATAAGATGGAGGATACCTCCTTTCAGTTTTTGGATGTGTAAAATCTGGGAAAAATTATAAAAAAATAGAGGAAAAGGAGGAAGAGACGTGGGAGGCTTTGGGCACCATGATTCTTAAAGAAAAGGCTTTGATCATGACATCAAATGTTGATGCCTAGAAGAGACAAAGGTAAGAGAAAAATTATTTTCTCTTATGGTTTTCTTTTGTAGTTTTTGTTTCTTATTTGTTGTATAATTTTTTTATGAGAAAAATCTGAAAGATAGAGGGGAAGGGCATGTGAATTAATACTCCAAGAAGTTGGAGCATGGTGGTCTATTTTGGGATGTGATTTGATCATATCCTGATGTGAGAAGAAGAGAAGAAAGTCTTCTCTCTTAGGGTTTCTTTGAGAGCCCTTCTTCTCCATCTTTTGTGAGATTTTTATCTTTAGAAAATCAGAGAGAAAAGGGCTTTTGAGCATGGAACATAATTGAGGAAAAGGTCTCCTCCTATCCTAGCATGGAGATGCATTTAGGACATCAAAGGTTGATGTGCTGAAAGAGAAGATCTATCTTCTCTTAGGATAGTTTTTGGATCTTTTTATTTTTTGATTTTTAGAAGATCCAAGGGTTGGATCCTTTTATCTATCCTCCATATATTCTTCATCTCTTGAAGGGTCAAAGAGATCTGAAGAATATCTTTTTGATTAACCATTAGGAGGGATCTGCAAGAAGCTAGCACTTTGAGCGGATCTTCGTTCGACGAACCTCCGATCTGTGTTGCAGCCTCATGTGGACTATCTATAAAGGCTGGATGTATGTATGGCTCCAAAAAATAAGGACAACAATGGGACTCAACCATAGTATTCTCAACCAATGCAAAGGTAAGAGATTTGATCTCTTCTCTCACCTAGATGCGATCTAGGATTTGATTTAGAACTGTTTTAGATCTAAGGTATTGATCTGATCAATACCAAAGCATTTTAATTTTCAGATTTATGTATGCATTATGACATATTATAGGTCCTAGATATAGGATTTAGTAATTAGATTATATGCTTTAGTAGATTAAATAGTTTAATCTACATCTTCTACTGTGATTTATTTTGAAAAAGTTTTGAAACATAAACATGAAATCCTGCATGTTTTCCAAAACAATATCCTAGAGGTTTGAATCTTTCTTGTTTCTTGATTTGATTTTACCTTTTAAGTGTGCATCTTGAGTCCAAATATTGTAGGTTTCCTTATGATAAGTGTACAAAAGTGTTTGGAATCATGGTTAGAAATTGGCTTGCTATAGTTGATCATATTTACCTGAAAGTATGTTTACCTATAGTAATTTGAAATCACATCTTTCAAATTCTTTAGCTAAAGTATCATGACTCTAAGAGAACTGATCATGGCTCCAACCCATAGGAATTTTTAAAAAAAATAAAACAAAAACTTAAAAATAATACTTAAATCAGAGACCAACAAAGTAAACAATGGCAAAAGGAAAAGAACAAGGCTAAGATCTGCCATTGAAAAATAAGGCATTGCAAGTTTCTCTACACCTTTAACCATGTGGAGGCTGCAAGCAGTTGTCTATGATGTAACAAACCATCAAAGCTTGCCTTACAACTATAACAACAATAGTAGAAATGCATCATCTCCATCGATCTCTCTCTAGACTCTTTAGGTGCATCTTGCATAGGCAGTCATCATAGTGAAGAAAAAATCTTTCAGATCTGAATCATATTTAGATGGAGTCTAACGAGAATAGTTTTAAGTTAAAAAAATTTTCATAATAAGTTTGAAAACATACCTCGATATGCAGCGAAAATAAGATGGAGGTGCTAAAAATTTTGCAATACTGCTCATGGGATCCAAAAGCATAGATCCTCTACTTTGCATGCACACCATCCAACATAAAGAAGGATGAGATGTTGGGTGCCACACCAGAAAGGAGAAAGCAAAGAGGGCAGCCAGATCAGATCCTCAACCAAAAAGAGCTCAAGCACCAAGAATAAAAAGAAAGAAATCCCTAGCTCTCTCTCTCTCTCACGCCAAGCCCTTGCTCATGCCTAGTACAAGCCTTAGGATCAATTATCCCATGCCTAGGGATGCTCCTCCTTTTATAGATAAAGCCCAAGACCTGATTGAATCCTAATTGAATAAGGATTCCAATGATAATTACTTTGACTAGTCAAATCCTACTCTAGGTAGGAGACTTAAGGTGATCTCCTAATCCCATTAGGAGATGTGGTTGGCGCCAATTGTTAGGCCTATCTTTGTGCTGCCCAAACCAAGGCTCTTTGTTGAATAACTCTAGGCCCAAAGCCCCCTTGGCTGGCCACATATAGGAGAGAGTCTTAGTGGTCAAAGCTACTAGTTGACCAAATCAAATTTGGTCAAACTTGGGTCCAATTCAAATCCAATTTGAACTTGATTTGAACTCAATTTGAAATAGCTATTTAATCCAAATCCAATTGAAATTTTAAATCCAAGTTTAACTTAGATAATTAACCCAATTAGCCTTAATTAAACTAATTCTAATTAATTTAGATCTGACCTAAAATTAATCATAACTTGAATTTAATCTCTCATCAAACCTTAAATCTTTTCATATCAAACTCATCCCTGAAATTAATTCTGAACCTCATGGCCAGTGCTAGTTAAGCATAGTCAGATTTAACTCTATATGATCATTAACTTAATTCTCAGTTAAACAAATCTATTTGTTCAATCAAGTCAAGTACTTATAAATTGAACATATAGATGTTAGGTCAGTTCTTTTCTATGTTGCATGACTAATGTGCATGACTTCATAAGTTTGAACACTAAACTAGTAGTATAAGAACTAATTTTCTATACTAATCAAAGTGACCATCTAGCAATGATACCCGACGTCTGGATAGATCAAATAATTACAAAGCAACATTTAAGAACTTTGGCATATGGTTATTGCATAATTCATCTCTTTGACCCTCAAGGCTCAGGACGACCTCGGGTTTGACTATCAACCCTGAAATAGTGATCTATATTGTATTTCAATCTTTCTCAAATCCTATGACAATTATAAGGATTATCATGACCAAGATTTTATTGGATCGAAATACAGTGAAACATTACCTTCTATAATGCGGAGGGGTCAATTTGATCTTGACTCACACACTGACTTCGTTAGTACTTGACTATATCTAAAAATCTTTCATTACAATATTAGAAATACAGGTAGTCCAGTACTAAAGCATATTGAGTTTCTTGAAAGTCACCATGATGATCTCAGATCTGAGGAATACTTATACCAATATCATTTGTAAGTAAGTTATTATTTAGTGATGATGTTCTCCTACATCTCACCTATATGCCATATTAGTATCTCCACACTCTTTGGTTAAGAGAACAATCAATCCATATGGCACACAATGACCTACACTCAATAAACATTATCATCCTTATAATAACGTATCATTTATTCGCGAACATGGTTTAAGAACTATTCAATAAATTCTTCTTTATCAATTATTTATAGTTCTAAGAACTTCATCATAATAGAAGTTCTAAGAAGATATAATATGATGAACTATCAAAAATAATTTTTATTAATAAAATTTGATTCATATGTATTTATAAAAATACAACCATCTACAGCTTAGATAATTAGCTTTAGGATACTTTTCCCAACATATAGCCTTCCTGAGCCCTTGGCTTCCTCTCCAAGTGTTGTCCAGCTATTAATTACTGGGAGTGATTGCACTTGACGATGCTTTAATGCTCGAGAATGCTTTGATTGAGTAGAATTTTTCATTAAAAAATTGGGCATTCTTACTTTTCTCTCATTTTCTTCTTGTTGAAAGGATATTGCTTCTTCTTTTTTATATCTGGACCATTCTCACCATGCTTGAAATGATTAGAGTCCACCAAAAAGCTTGAATCTGATCGTTGGAGGCGAGAACTAGCCATTGGAGATGAAAAAAAGAAGTCTAGAACTATCCATTGAAAAGCTGTCATCATGTTTCGAGACCTCTCAGATTGTCTCGAGATGTCTCGCCTGACCTCGAGTCCTCTTGGTTTGACTAGGAGACATCTCATTCTCAGATGTCCAAAAATCAGCTTTCTAAAAAAAATCTACCCCCTGAGACCAAATCCTCTCACTTCCAATGGAGATGAGTCGCCCAACTTTTTAGACCTCTCAAGAATTCATCAAGACGTCTTAGCCTCAGAGCGCAGAAATGATGTTTCTATTTTCTATGATGGAGATGTCTTGAGTTCAATTTGAGACTTATCAAAATTATTCTAGAACCCTGTTTCACCATTTGAAACACCATGAGATGTCTCAAAAATTTTTAGAGACATCTCGAAAATGCTTCAAGACTATTTTCATAGAAAAACTTGCTACAAAACAAGGGATTTTGATCTTGACTTAAATTGCACTTTATATCTTTTTTGTTTTGATCAAAGTGCTCTCTTTCTTCTGGTCTTTGGAATACTTAAAAAAAAAAATATTAATAATCTTATGCTTTAATGTTTGGTCATCATTTAAATCACTTAGGGGGTCAAAAATCTCCCCCTTTTTGATAATGACAAAACATTAAGCACTCCATAAAAAATAGGCAATATATATGTAAAATGTATATTTAAATGCAAGATGTAATTCTTTAATATAAAATGTTCAAATTTTAAAGTGCTCAAGTTTGCAATATTTTATCAATGCTCCCCCTTAATGTATGCTCTTTTGATTTATATAAGAGTTGAGTGATCCTTTCTTATTATATTTTGCCAATGTACATTTTGCCTATATATAGTTTTAATCAAGATTTAATTAAGATTGACATACACATTTTCTCTCCCTTTTTGTCAACATCAAAATCATATTTAATTTATTATAAAAGATAATGAACTGTTAATTGCAAAAGGAGAAGTACATTCCTAAGAAACATTAATTTCATTGTAAAAAGGAGAGATTACATCAATAGAGATGTATATTGGTTTACAAAAAGAGATTTTCATCAATATACTCAAAGGCAAACCAAACAACAATACATAGATAGATAATAATAAAAATAGGCTAGACCTAGTCCTCATTAAAGAGGAATTCCATAATAGGTTCGGAGGCTAAGCGAGGTCTAGTGGAAGAAAGATGAGGGGTCAGGCTAGGAGAGGGGGTGGGTCGAGAAAAAGTAGAAGTTGGAGACCCAAGGTTTTAATAACTATCCACAATCTGCCGAAGAGAGGCAATGATCACTTCCATACTTGTACACTAAGTGACATTGCTTTATTCAACTCTCCGGGCTATCTAGGCTATCTCAAAAATCAAAAGTTTCATTTGCACTGACAACTCATGCTGCTCTTTTTCCAGAATTTCAAGTCTCTAAGATAAGCAACTGATTTGTTGGCTGAGCATCTTGGTCTGTCCCTCAGTAGAGATCCTCTATTCTTTAATGCTAACCAGAAGTTGATGCTTTAGTCCAGAGAGAAGTTCGGTCATCCTTTCAGACACCTTCTCCACAACCTGCTCTACAACCCTTTCTACTAGTCTATCCGGATCAAAATTAGAAGGTAGGGTAGGAATTTGGCTTGGATGAGCTTGTGGTGTGTGTGGTGATCTAGGTGCCATGAAAGATGGTCCAGCAATAGAGAAGAAAGATGGAGGAGGTGGGGGTCTATGTTCCTCAGGTTCATTTTTAATAGCTGCATCTTCATCTAATCTCATCCATCTATCCTCTTTCTTTATAAATTTTATTTTATGCAGAGTACCCTCATTCAAATAGTCTGTGTAAGTCAGTCCTTTGAAATCTTTACCTTCTACGTCTATATGATAGTCCTTGAAAATTAGTGTGAAGATCATTGCATATGGAAGACACGCTTTGCTCTTGTTTGGAGGATCCTTAATTTGCTGAAGCATTAAGAATGGGAAGTTCATGGGACTTCCTATCACTAAATAGTATATAACTGCTAGTTCTTTCTTTCCAATCCAATCATGTCTTCCAACCTTAGAAAAAATTATATGACTTACAATACTATGAAACAGTCTCATTTCTATGGAAAGATGGTTCGATATTAGTTGCTCATTTTCATTCATATTTTTCTATTCTAAGACACACCTTAAAGCTTCAATTTTCTCAATCAAATTTAAATAACAAATCCCTAACCTTGGTACTTCTAGAAGATGCCCTGGTCTCCTTTCATCTAAGGCAATATGAACCCCTTTCATCATAGATTCAATTCTTGACTCCCCCTCAAACTTAAGGTCATCAAAAAATTCTCTGAGAAGGTCTGGATAAACCTTTACCTTAAGTGAGCAGAGCTTCTCCCATCCTTGCTATCAAAGCCATGACCCTATGCGGAAGTTTTCTTTATCAAGGAACCCAAAATTGACCTTTTGTCTGGTAGGAATAGTTTTAGTTTCAACAAATAGATGAGATCAAGAAGAAAAGGTTGCTAGAGATGCCTAGGAATTGTCTCACTATCGTTTTGCCCTATTTGCACCCAATGGAGTAGTGGACGGTCTCTGAGCAGTGGTGGTTTTCCTTTTTGGAGCCATTAGGATCTTAGAATCTGACTAGAAAGTTGATGGAATAGTGGTTTGGGGTTTTGGAGTGGGTTGGAGGGAGTTTGCAAGAGTTTCGAATGAGAGCTCTCAGTGGAAAAGAAAAGAAAATGAAGAGGATGGCTTGATGGATTTTTGCTAAAAAGAGAGACCCGCAAAACTTGAGACATCTCGACATAAAGATGAGAAATCTCAAAATATCGAGAGGCCTTGAGTTTAGGATGAGGCACCTCAAATTTTAGCTAAGATGTCTTGATTATAAATCAAGACGTCTCATGAGCAGGGACAGAATATTTGAAAAAGATGAGCTTTTTTTAACAAAATTTTCTTGATAATTCTAGATAGAAATGAGGGTGCTAAGAATGTCAAAAGGAAACATAATTCTTATTTAATAAAAATAAGATAAAATAAATTTAGAGTGGATCATAAATTTTAAGTTCATCTCTGATTTTAGAAAATCTATCTTCATTTAGAAATTTAGTAAAAATATCAGCAAGTTGATTTTCAGTTGAGACAAATTCAAGCATAATGTTATTGTTTTGAATATGATCTCATATGAAGTGATGTTTAATTTCAATATGCTTAGTTCTTAAATGTTGAATAGAATTTTTAGTTAAATTTATGGCACTACTGTTATCACACCTAATTGGTATATTATTTTGTTTAATTCCAAAATCTTCGAGCTATTGCTTGATCCAAAGTATTTGTGTACAACAACTTTCTGTAGCAACATATTCGGCCTCGGTTGTTGATAATGCTATAGAGTTTTTGATGCAGGACAACCCAAAAAAAAAAAGAAAAGAAAAAAAATATAAAGCTTCCTTCCATTCATCAACAATAAATCACGTCCAGCCGTGGCACATTATTCCCAGGACAGACAGTATAGTTGCCTATACTCTGCGCAGGAGGCATGACTGATTGACATGGGATCAAAGCATGATCAATCTAAATGATGCTGATGAATGCCATTTTAGAGATCAATAGATAACTAGCAATAATAAAGTAAATAGACAGAAAGCAGAAATTAAATATGCTCATGAATAATTATAAAAAGAAAAATATAAATGAAATGAAGGATAGCAAGAAATTAAGCCTGCAAGAAATTCAAAAAAAGATAAGAAGAATTCGGATCGTGGTAGTTAAGAAACTACCCTGATTAGGGCTCTTAATCTTTTAACCAAGCAGATCTATCGATAAAGAACTGGGTCTTTACCAACATCAGATCTAAAAAAAAATAAGTTAAAAAATTAAAGATCAGTTGAGAAGGAATGAAGGTCCTTGTCAATGTTTGATCTGTAGAATAATAGATCACTCTTTCTCTCTCAGCATGATAGATAAAAATCTTGGAGGGGATAGATTTTTTTTTGGTAGAATAGGCTTATGTAGGTAGATGGTGAAGACGAATTGGGATCGTAGGAACACTGAATCTCAAGAAAATGAAGATTAAAGAGATAGAAAAAGGTGGGCCTCACACCCTCCTCTCGTGGGGCAATTTTGGATCTCACACCCTCTCCCTCTTGGAGCAACCAATACAAGTGTTTGTGGAAATTGTAAATTGATTCATTCATTCATTGTCTCATTCATGAAAGATACATGGGTTTATATAGGACCGTAGGGGTCCGATTTCTTTAGGAATCCTATTTTCTTTACAAAGAAAAATCAACCCTCCCAACAAAAAAGTAAAACATTATGTATGGTTTTCAAATACAATAATATATCATATCTATCTTTTATAGAACCATAGGAAAAAAATCAGCCATTTAACAAAATAAGTAAGAAATCAAGAACTCTTAAGAAATCGTGGGAAAGAAAAGAAACTCCATGTGGGTGCTTGATGCCTGGCACAACTTGGCATGAGGATCCTTGGGCATAGCACATGCTGGCATGTGTATTTCCTTCCTAGACGTGTGGAGGGTGGTGGCTCCAAAGATGATGTGGACCAAGCTTGCTTCTTTATGATGGTCTCTTTCCAAATAAGGCTCAATCCAAAATAAACCCAAGTATAGTCCTATGGATCCAAAACTGAATGTATCAAAAGAACTAATTGATTAAATCAAAAGAACTTAAACAAAAAAACTAAAGTAGAGTTATTCTGATATGGCTTCTTCAATCTAAATTGAATCTAAATTATGTTGCCGACTTCTATTGGCTCTGGTGTCTGCACCAATTCTCTCGGGGTGGGGAGAACTCGACCCTATCGAGTGGGGGTCGATTTTGCTCTGGTGATGCTCAAGCAAATCGGGATCAATACGCTGCAGCTTTTCTCGAGTGATCCAGGTATCCTCGAACTCTGGTCGACCTCACTGTTAGATATATGTGCCCTAGAAGCCAGAATTAGCTGACACTTGTAATACACTTCTAGAGGCAAAATTATAATTTTGACTAAAATCAATAAATAGGTTATTTTCTATCACATATGTGTATTTAGTGTCTGTGATATATCCTTTGAGTTAATGGCAATGATAATTCATACTTTCAAGAGTTGAAAATTTAAGATTTTTTTATATAATAGCCCCGACCACCTTTTGATGTGTTAGATATATGTGCCCTAGAAGCCAGAATTGGCTGACACTTGTAATACACTTCTAGGGGCAAAATTATAATTTTGACTATAATTAATGAAATGGGTTATTTTCTATCACACATGTGTATTTAGTGTCTGTGATACATCCTTTGAGTTAATGGTAATGATAATTCATATTTTCAAGAGTTGAAAATTTAAGACATGAATAATCATTATTAACTCATAAACAGCTCCCGACCATAGGATCATCACGAGGATGGTGATTGATCCGGAAGGTTGGTGTACGATCGCTTCTCTTTAGTAGATGAGTCTTGAGTCTACGGTGTGGAGACACCGGAGCGAGAGTACAGGTACTCGTTAGAGAACGAGGGCACTGAGCGTGACCACCTCGAGTAGTCATTAGGAAGTCTACCTTCTCGTCAATGACTGACTCGATGCTGCAGTAGTGTGTCTGGTTCTTTGACCTGAGATGCATCGGCAGTTCACCTTGAGGGTGTTATAGTTTGACTACACCATTACTCGGTCTCCTAGCCATATGGAACCCTGAGGTGTATGTTGGCTATAGCATGTTCATTGTAGGAACTGGATTGCATCAAGATGGGAATCTATCTACCTCGGTGGTAGAGGAGTAGCCCTATGATGATCATGAGAATCAAGTCCAGAAGCCCATGGCCATGGCAGAGTGAAATAATAGAAAGAGTTTCTATTTAGATTTTCACATTGGACTCGAATCGAATGATTACATCATATGACAGAGACTAGGGTTTGACGAGTTCACCTTAACCCTAATCTGATCGGGGCTCAAGATAGAAGAACTGAATCACACAGGTAGCTGCACCAAGAGGTTCGCATTCAGCTCTGATGGGTTGCCACCATATACTGCTAGGTGTCACTGGTGGATTTTGGGAGCAATTAGAATGATTTAGATGATCGATCATTCTAGCTGTTCGAATCAGAAGAGTTCTGATCCATCGAAAGGAGTTTCGATGATGTCTATGATAGAGATCATGACATATCCCATTACCATACAGAACTGAACCTAACTGGGTCACACAAACAAGGGTTTGAATCTGGTGATCATCAATTGAACTGATCTAGTTCAATTGATCTGAATGAGATTCAATTAGGTTCAAGGAAATCGTGCTAGCACTCGATTGAACCTAACGTTCTTCTTTTACTATCATAAATAAGTTGTCCTGACTGAGCCAAAGGAGTTTGTGCTCAATCAGAGGCCTTCATATGGTCTGACTGGAGGTTGTCCAAGTCAGAATAGGTTGTCTTATTTGTAAGACATTACCTGCCATTTTTGGTCACCTGCCATTTCTTGTTCTTTGACTTTGGTCAAAAGTCTACCTTTGACTGTCAAACGTTGACCATTGACCCTTTGACTTTTGACCACATGTCATGCACCTATTGGAGAGCTGGTGGGGGCCTGTCCCCCTGCCAGAACCTGGCAAGGAGAAGGGCGCACGCCAAGGGTGGCGTGAGCCCAAGTAGGAGGCGCCTAGGAGTCCTTGTTGGACAAGGACTCCACCTCCCTTTTTGGATTCCAATTAGAGTTCTACTAAGAATCCAGTTTGACTGGTCTTAGGCGCCCTCTAAGGAGGAATCCAGGGGTCTCTATTCCAACCAATCAGATTTAGATCTGATTTCACAAAGGGTTGTGATTGGTTGAGAGGAAGAGGAGTTGGATCACAAGCTTAGTCTATAAATAAGACCCTGCGCCCAACCCTAATTCCAAGTAAAGTCTTATTGAAAGAGATTTCCCACGCCCCAAGGCTGCCTCTCCCCTCCTTCTCCATGCCATAACTCTCTTCTCCCCTTGCTCTCCACGTCCAAAAGTGTTTTGGACTTAGGTTTGGTGCGATTCAGATCAAGGAAAGGCGATCAAAAGCAAGAAGGCTGCGCTGCTGCAAAAGGACGACTGCAGATCTTCAAAAGAGTTTTGAAGATCCTCCAGATCAGATCCAGATCTGATTTTTGGAGGTGTGATAGAGAAGAAGAGGATCTCCAGATCCAACCCGAGTGGATACCGGTAGAGGCCAGGCGCTTGCGTGGCTAAGATCCAGAACCTTCCGCTGCAATCAGGATCATCTACAGGGTAATAGGATTACCCAAATCAGGTAAATTAAATTTGATTTAATTTATCTTATTTTATTTTATTTATTAAAATAATAAGAATCAGATCTGAAACATATCAAGATCTGATTGAGATCAAGAGAAAAATTTTTGAAATATATCTCTTGATCTAATCAGATCTGGAACGAACCTGGACCGGGAAATCAGGATTTCCCTTCAACTGGTATCAGAGCCATGGTTCTAAAATTGTTTAGATCTGATTTTAATTTTATTTTAATTAGAAAATAAAGTGATTTCAGATGTCACATGAGATGTGATCAGATCTGAAATCAGAAAAAATTAAAATTAAATGATTTGGATCTAAGAACATGAAGATATGCATGACTAGTTCTAGAATAGAATAGTTCTATAGAATAGTTTTGCATGTCTTTGATTTAATCTGATTAAATCATATTTTAGATCTTCTTATTTACTATTTTCTGATATTATAAGTGTTATAATAACATCTGATAAACAGCAAATAAAAATTATTTAATTTTAAATATCATATGAGATATGATAGATGCATGTCTAGACTAGTTGTAGAATAGTTCTACATAATTGTCTAGATTAGAATTTATTTTGATTAGATCAATTTAAATCTAATTTTTTAGATTATTATGAGATAATTTAGATCTGAAAACATGCATGATTATGATACATGAGATGTATGCAAAATATGCCTTGATTAGATCTAAATTTGTATATGAGATATATGATATAGATCTATAACTGTTTTGTAGTATTGAATGTTCCTGATTAAGGCGTTCCTCTTGGCCGTCCGGTCATAAGAACGAAGAAGGGTTTAAAGGCCCTCTCTTCCCATTCGATGGGGTGTTCTTATGACGTGTAGGGGTGCTGCGTGTTCGTCCTTAATCAGAAACCCAAAACTTACTTTCTGCAAAACCCTAGATCCTGAAACCCTAGGATTTATTGTGCATATTTTGTTTATGAACCCAACTTAATTAAGAATTAAGTTTATGGAATATTAATTAGGTCTAAAATTGAGAATTTCAGATCTAAGACATATTCATAATACTGGGTTCGGGCTTGGGTAGCTCAATTAGGTCTAAGCGGTTGATCAAACCGAATCAAGAGTTGGTTAGATGGGATCAACAATGCTTAAATTGACCAGCCTAATAGGATTAAGTCTGGGTCAAGATCGAGTCACGATCAAGCAAGACCTAATTAGGCTCAGAGGTTAGAGTCTGGATTGTAGGCTAACCCAATTGGTTCTGACTCAACAATTTGGTGTCTAAGGTAAGTTTGGCACAGACGACCGACTGGTTTTTAATTGGAAGCTACTCGACCTGAATGCGTTCTTGTGCGAGTTAACGGCATATTCCTTCCACCGGTCTCACTTACCTGGCCATATCTGTTGACACAGTTCTGATCTGAGGTGGTCAATAATCCGAGCTGAACCCATGCCACTAGGTTAGTCATAATTGTTATGACTAAGCCAAGTCTAGTTTAATGAGACCTGAATCAATTCTCCCTAAGAAAAGATTAAGTCTGAGGTCTTCCACCATTGTAGACGTGCGGGCCCTTCCCGGGGTTGATTGTTCTCGGCTGGATACAGTGGCTCAGTTGCACCGGGAAGACGCAACCATGTCTATTAGGCATTGGATGCTATGGGCTGGAGGATGAGTTGGGCTCAATATTTCCGGATACGGTGAGAGACCCAATTAGGAACCCAGTCTATGCAAATGGTGGGTCTGACTTAACTAAGGAGTGGATCAATATTCCGGATACGGTGAGATTCATGAATTAGAGACCAAGTTTGGGTGCACCATGATTAGAGAATCATTGAACAAGAGTTGTTCACTCATTGGCTAACCCATCACCAATAACTGTTAGGTGAGGTGATGAGTCAGTTGGTGAGACCGCACCACCCACTAGAAATCATCAATCGCGGAGATTTTCGCATCTCTACAGAGGGAGTGTAGGGATCCGAGAAAATAGTGGGAGCTAATTTGTTTAAAAATAAAATCCCTAAACAAATTGGTCAAGTCAAAATTACAGTATCTAACTAGAATCTTTGACTCTCTACAGGAAAATGTCTGCGTCCAACCCACTGGCACGTATCCTAGACACACATAGACTGACTGGACCCAATTATAAAGATTGGCTCAGGAACTACAAAATTGTTTTGGGTTCAGAGAAGTTAACACATGTTTTGGACCAGGACCCTCCCACCTTACCAGCTCGTCCATCCACTTGAACAGAGAGCGTCTCTGGAAAAATGGATTGACGAAGACAATAAGGCCAGATACTACATGTTGGGCTCGATGTCTGATGAGCTCCAGCGCCAACATGAAGATATCGGGACTGCTCGCCAAATGTTGGCTCACCTGCAGGAGATGTTTGGTGAACAGAGTCGCGCAGCCAAATATCAAGTCACGAAAATGACTTTTTAAGGCTAAGATGCGTGATGGGCAGTCAGTCCAAGATCACTGTCTGACAATGATCAAGGACATGGAAGAGCTTGAGAAGCTCGGTGTGAAGTTGGACTTGGACTTGCAGAACGATATTATTCTGCAATCCTTGACTGATGCATATGGGCAATTCATCATGAATTACCACATGCATAAACTTCAGAAATTCCTTGGCCGAGTTGAATGAATATGCTGGTTACCGCTGAGCTTTCTATGAAAGGTTCTAAAGGCTCAGTTCTTGCTATGGAACGGACTTCTTCCAAAAGAAAGTCTTATGGAAAGAAAAAGAAGTCTGTGAAAAAGCAAAAGGTAGGAAGGATCAAAGAAGAAGAAGGCAGAACCGAAGAAGAAGGTCGATGGCAAAGGAAAGTGTTTCCATTGCAACAGCGACGGCCATTGGAAGCGGAACTGCCCTACTTACCTGGCCACCCTGAAGAACAAGAAGGAAGGTCCTTCTGGAGGTATGCTCGTTATTGAGTCTAACCTTACGGTTTCTTCTGCATCCAGTTGGGTGCTTGACTCTGGTTCTAGTGCTCATCTACTTCTATGCAGGGTCTTGAGGATAGCAGGAGGCTGAGGGATGGAGACATGATCCTACGCGGTAATGGAGCAAGAGTTGCTGCAGTAGCCGTGGGAACATACCCTCTGATTACCATCTGGTTTAGACTTAGTTTTCTGTTATTATGTGCAGCTAGCTTTGAGATTTAGGAAATCATATAGCAAATGAAGATAGGATATAACAAATTGGAGAAAAATAGGGCTATTGAGTCCATTGACTTTTGAGTCATATCCAACTTGTGAATCTTGTCTTCAAGGCAAAATGACTAAACTCCCTTTTGTTGGACATGGGGAGAGGGCCACAGATCTCCTTGCCCTAGTACATACTGATGTGTGCGGCCCATTCGATGTGCCGGCTAGAGGCAATTTTGTCTACTTCATTACCTTTACCGATGATCTGTCTAGGTATGGGTATGTGTATCTTATGAGACACAAGTCTGAAGCTTTTGAAAAGTTCAAAGAATTCAGACATGAAGTAGAAAAACAAACTGGAAAACCCATTAAGGTTCTTCGATCAGATCGAGGAGGTGAATACCTTAGCCGGGAATTCCTAGACTATCTTAAGGAAAATGGCATAGTCTCTCAATGGACTCCACCAGGAACACCTCAACTCAACGGGGTTTCAGAACGGAGAAATCGGACTCTATTGGATATGGTTCGATCCATGATGAGCTTCACAGACCTCCCAGATTTTCTTTGGGGACATTCATTATTAACTTCAATCTATTTACTGAATAGGGTTCCCTCTAAAACCGTTCCTACCACACCGTATGAGATATGGCACGGTAAGAAACCAAGTCTGAGTCATCTCAGAATTTGGGGTTGTCCGGCTCATGTCAAAAGACAACAAGCGGACAAGTTAGAGTTTAGGTCCTTTAGAGCTCGATTCATAGGATATCCTAAAGAGTCATTAGGATACTATTTCTACATTCCAGAAGACCACAATGTGATTGTGAGTCGACATGCCATATTTCTTGAAAAATAGTTTATTCAAGATAGTGGCATTGGAAAGCAGATTAAGCTTGATGAGAAAGTCTCACAAGCAGAACGAGCTAAGGACCAAGTGGAACCAAATCAGGTTGAGCCAATAAGAACACTACCTCCTCCACCTCGTAGATCGGAAAGAGTTTCCCGTCCCCCTGAAAGATACTTAGGTATTATTTCAGAGGATGTAGAGGAAATGTTCCTCATAGGTAATGGTGCTCATGGTGATGATCCCAAAACCTACAACGAGGCGATATCAGATATCGACTCCGAGAAATGGCTTGAGGCAATGAAGTCAGAGAATTGACTCGATGCACTCAAACCAAGTCTGGACCTTGGTAGATCCACCAGAAGGTATAGTACCTATTGGGTGTAAATGGATCTTCAAGAGAAAGATTGGTGCAGATGGGAATGTGGAGACATTCAAGGCTAGACTGGTGGCAAAAGGTTATAGTCAACGTGAAGGCATTGACTATCAGGATACCTTTTCCCCGGTAGCTATGCTAAAATCCATCCGCACATTGCTTGCTGTTGCAGCCTATTTCGATTATGAAATATGGCAAATGGACGTGAAAACGGCATTCCTAAATGGATATCTTGAGGAAGATATCTATATGGAACAGCCGCTAGGTTTCACATCCAGTGATACTGATCACAAGGTTTGCAAGCTGCAAAGGTCCATATATGGACTTAAGCAAGCATCTCGGAGCTGGAACACTCGTTTCAATGATGTGATCAAAAAGTTTGGTTTCATCAAAAATGAAGAGGAACCATGTGTTTTCAAAAGGGTCAGTGGGAGCGCTGTTGTCTTCCTCGTATTGTACGTGGATGACATCCTCCTTATTGGGAATGATATTCCCATGTTGACATCAGTCAAGATGTGGTTGTCCAAGGAATTCTCCATGAAAGACCTAGGTGAAGCATCCTTTATTCTAGGAATTAAGGTCTATAGGGATAGACCGAATAGGATGCTAGGACTTTCACAGAAGATGTACATAGAGGAAGTACTAAAGAGGTTTAGTATGGAAAACTCTAAGAGGGGATTAATACCCTTCAGACATGGTATTCATCTTTCCAAGAAGATGTGCCCCAGCACACCTGAGGAAATAGAACGCATGAGCAAGATCCCTTATGCTTCTGCAATAGGGAGCCTCATGTATGCCATGCTATGTACACGACCTGATATAGCCCATGCTGTGAGTGTCACAAGCAGATATCAGTCAAATCCAGGTGAAGAACACTGGACTTCTGTGAAATGTATCCTTAAGTACTTGAGAAGAACTAAGGATATGATGTTGGTCTTTGGTAATGGAGAACTCCAAGTTCCAGGGATACACAGACTCGGACTTCATGTCCGATATAGATGATCGAAAGTCGACATCTGGAAGTCTGTTTGTGTGCAATGGTGGAGCTGTCAGCTGGAAGAGTTCCAAGCAAACTGTGATAGCAGATTCCACCATGGAAGCAGAATATATAGCTGCATCAGAGGCTGCAAAGGAAGCATTCTGGTACAAGAAGTTTGCTGCAGAAATTGGAGTAATGCCATCAGATGCCATTCCTCTTTACTGCGACAACAATGGCGCCATAGCCCTTGCTAAGGAGCCGAGGTCTCACCAGAAGTCCAAGCACATTGAGCGGCGATATCATCTCATCCGCGATTACCTTGAGAAAGGTTACGTTGAGGTCAAGAGAGTCAACTCCGCAGATAATGTGGCAGACCCACTTACAAAGCCGTTGGGCCAGCAGAAGATCGAAGCCCACCTTGAGAAGATGGGACTTAGACTTGTAGCCAATTGGCTTTAGGACAAGTGGGAGATTGTTAGATATATGTGCCCTAGAAGCCAGAATTGGCTGACACTTGTAATACACTTCTAGGGGCAAAATTATAATTTTGACTATAATTAATAAATGGGTTATTTTCTATCACACATGTGTATTTAGTGTCTGTGATACATCCTTTGAGTTAATGGTAATGATAATTCATATTTTCAAGAGTTGAAAATTTAAGACATGAATAATCATTATTAACTCATAAACAGCTCCCGACCATAGGATCATCACGAGGATGGTGATTGATCCGGAAGGTTGGTGTACGAATCGCTTCTCTTTAGTAGATGAGTCTTGAGTCTACGGTGTGGAGACACCGGAGCGAGAGTACAGGTACTCGTTAGAGAACGAGGGCACTGAGCGTGACCACCTCGAGTAGTCATTAGGAAGTCTACCTTCTCGTCAATGACTGACTCGATGCTGCAGTAGTGTGTCTGGTTCTTTGACCTGAGATGCATCGGCAGTTCACCTTGAGGGTGTTATAGTTTGACTACACCATTACTCGGTCTCCTAGCCATATGGAACCCTGAGGTGTATGTTGGCTATAGCATGTTCATTGTAGGAACTGGATTGCATCAAGATGGGAATCTATCTACCTCGGTGGTAGAGGAGCAGCCCTATGATGATCATGAGAATCAAGTCCAGAAGCCCATGGCCATGGCAGAGTGAAATAATAGAAAGAGTTTCTATTTAGATTTTCACATTGGACTCGAATCGAATGATTACATCATATGACAGAGACTAGGGTTTGACGAGTTCACCTTAACCCTAATCTGATCGGGGCTCAAGATAGAAGAACTTAATCACACAGGTAGCTGCACCAAGAGGTTCGCATTCAGCTCTGATGGGTTGCCACCATATACTGCTAGGTGTCACTGGTGGATTTTGGGAGCAATTAGAATGATTTAGATGATCGATCATTCTAGCTGTTCGAATCAGAAGAGTTCTGATCCATCGAAAGGAGTTTCGATGATGTCTATGATAGAGATCATGACATATCCCATTACCATACAGAACTGAACCTAACTGGGTCACACAAACAAGGGTTTGAATCTGGTGATCATCAATTGAACTGATCTAGTTCAATTGATCTGAATGAGATTCAATTAGGTTCAAGGAAATCGTGCTAGCACTCGATTGAACCTAACGTTCTTCTTTTACTATCATAAATAAGTTGTCCTGACTGAGCCAAAGGAGTTTGTGCTCAATCAGAGGCCTTCATATGGTCTGACTGGAGGTTGTCCAAGTCAGAATAGGTTGTCTTATTTGTAAGACATTACCTGCCATTTTTGGTCACCTGCCATTTCTTGTTCTTTGACTTTGGTCAAAAGTCTACCTTTGACTGTCAAACGTTGACCATTGACCCTTTGACTTTTGACCACATGTCATGCACCTATTGGAGAGCTGGTGGGGGCCTGTCCCCCTGCCAGAACCTGGCAAGGAGAAGGGCGCACGCCAAGGGTGGCGTGAGCCCAAGTAGGAGGCGCCTAGGAGTCCTTGTTGGACAAGGACTCCACCTCCCTTTTGGATTCCAATCAGAGTTCTACTAAGAATCCAGTTTGACTGGTCTTAGGCGCCCTCTAAGGAGGAATCCAGGGGTCTCTATTCCAACCAATCAGATTTAGATCTGATTTCACAAAGGGTTGTGATTGGTTGAGAGGAAGAGGAGTTGGATCACAAGAGGTCTATAAATAAGACCCTGCGCCCAACCCTAATTCTAATGAATTCAATTGAGAAACCCCACGCCCCAAGGCTGCCTCTCCCCTCCTTCTCCATGCCATAGTCTCTTCTCCCCTTGCTCTCCACGTCCAAAAGTGTTTTGGACTTAGGTTGGTGCGATTCAGATCAAGGAAAGGCGATCAAAAGCAAGAAGGCTGCGCTGCTGCAAAAGGACGACTGCAGATC
>QRFJ01001146.1:86426-236660 GCA_006176705.1 Cocos nucifera
ATGCCATCTTTCTTGAAAAATAGTTTATTCAAGATAGCGGCATTGGAAAATAGATCAAGCTTGATGAGAAAGTCTCACAAGCAGAACGAGCTAAGGACCAAGTGGAACCAAATCAGGTTGAGCCAATAAGAACACTACCTCCTCCACCTCGTAGATCGGAAAGAGTTTTCCATCCCCCTGAAAGATACTTAGGTATTGTTTCAGAGGATGTAGAAGAAATGTTCCTCGTAGGTAATGGTGCTCATGGAGATGATCCCAAAACCTACAACGAGGCGATATCAGATATCGACTCCGAGAAATGGCTAGAGGCAATGCAGTCAGAAATTGACTCGATGCACTCAAACCAAGTCTGGACCTTGGTAGATCCACCAGAAGGTATAGTACCTATTGGATGTAAATGGATCTTCAAGAGAAAGATTGGTGCAGATGGGAATGTGGAGACATTCAAGGCTAGACTAGTGGCAAAAGGTTATAGTCAATGCGAAGGCATTGACTATCAGGATACCTTTTCCCCAGTAGCTATGCTAAAATCCATCCGCACATTGCTTGCTATTGCAGCCTATTTCGATTATGAAATATGGCAAATGGACGTGAAAACGGCATTCCTAAATGGATATCTTGAGGAAGATATCTATATGGAACAGCCGCTAGGTTTCACATCCAGTGATACTGATCACAAGGTTTGCAAGCTGCAAAGGTCCATATATGGACTTAAGCAAGCATCTCGGAGCTGGAACACTCATTTCAATGATGTGATCAAAAAGTTTGGTTTCATCAAAAATGAAGAGGAACCATGTGTTTTCAAAAGGGTCAGTGGGAGCGCTGTTGTCTTCCTCGTATTGTACGTGGATGACATCCTCCTTATTGGGAATGATATTCCCATGTTGACATCAGTCAAGATGTGGTTGTCCAAGGAATTCTCCATGAAAGACCTAGGTGAAGCATCCTTTATTCTAGGAATTAAGGTCTATAGGGATAGACCGAATAGGATGCTAGGACTTTCACAGAAGATGTACATAGAGAAAGTACTAAAGAGGTTTAGTATGGAAAACTCTAAGAGGGGATTAATACCCTTCAGACATGGTATTCATCTTTCCAAGAAGATGTGCCCTAGCACACCTGAGGAAATAGAACGCATGAGCAAGATCCCTTATGCTTCTGCAATAGGGAGCCTCATGTATGCCATGCTATGTACACGACCTGATATAGCCCATGCTGTGAGTGTCACAAGCAGATATCAGTCAAATCCAGGTGAAGAACACTGGACTTCTGTGAAATGTATCCTTAAGTACTTGAGAAGAACTAAGGATATGATGTTGGTCTTTGGTAACGGAGAACTCCAAGTCCAGGGATACACAGACTCGGATTTCATGTCCGATATAGATGATCGAAAGTCGACATCTGGAAGTCTGTTTGTGTGCAATGGTGGAGCTGTCAGCTGGAAGAGTTCCAAGCAAATGGTGATATCCACCTCATCCACGATTACCTTGAAAAGGGTTATGTCGAGGTCAAGAGAGTCAACTCCGCAGATAATGTGGCAGACCCACTTACAAAGCCGTTGGGCCAGCAGAAGATCGAAGCCCACCTTGAGAAGATGGGACTTAGACTTGTAGCCAATTGGCTTTAGGACAAGTGGAAGATTGTTAGATATATGTGCCCTAGAAGCCAGAATTGGCTGACACTTGTAATACACTTCTAGGGGCAAAATTATAATTTTGACTAAAATCAATAAAATGGGTTATTTTCTATCACATATGTGTATTTAGTGTCTGTGATACATCCTTTGAGTTAATGGTAATGATAATTCATATTTTCAAGAGTTGAAAATTTAAGACATGAATAATCATTATTAACTCATAAATTGCTCCCGACCATAGGATCATCACGAGGATGGTGATTGATCCGGAAGGTTGGTGTACAATCGCTTCTCTTTAGTAGATGAGTCTTGAGTCTACGGTGTGGAGACACCGGAGCGAGAGTACAGGTACTCGTTAGAGAATGAGGGCACTGAGCGTGACCACCTCGAGTAGTCATTAGGGAGTCTACCTTCTCGTCAATGACTGACTCGATGCTGCAGTAGTGTGTCTGGTTCTTTGACCTGAGGTGCATCGACAGTTCACCTTGAGGGTGTTATAGTTTGACTACACCATTACTCGGTCTCCTAGCCATATGGAACCCTGAGGTGTATGTTGGCTATGAGCATGTTCATTGTAGGAACTGGATGGCATCAAGATGGAATCTATCTACCTCGGTGGTAGAGGAGCAGCCCTATGATGATCATGAGAATCAAGTCCAGAAATCCATGGCCATGGCAGAGTGAAATAATAGAAAGAGTTTCTATTTAGATTTTCACATTGGACTCGAATCGAATGATTACATCATATGACAGAGACTAGGGTTTGACGAGTTTACCTTAACCCTAATCTGATCGGGGCTCAAGATAGAAGAACTTAATCACACAGGTAGCTGCACCAAGAGGTTCGCATTCAGCTCTGATGGGTTGCCACCATATACTGCTAGGTGTCACTGGTGGATTTTGGGAGCAATTAGAATGATTTAGATGATCGATCATTCTAGCTGTTCGAATCAGAAGAGTTCTGATCCATCGAAAGGAGTTTCGATGATGTCGATGATAGAGATCATGACATATCCCATTACCATACAGAACTGAACCTAACTGGGTCACACAAACAAGGGTTTGAATCTGGTGATCATCAATTGAACTGATCTAGTTCAATTGATCTGAATGAGATTCAATTAGGTTCAAGGAAATCGTGCTAGCACTCGATTGAACCTAACGTTCTTCTTTTGCTATCATAAATAAGTTGTCCTGACTGAGCCAAAGGAGTTTGTGCTCAATCAGAGGCCTTCATATGGTCTGACTGGAGGTTGTCCAAGTCAGAAAAGGTTGTCTTATTTGTAAGACATTACCTGCCATTTTTGGTCACCTGCCATTTCTTGTTCTTTGACTTTGGTCAAAAGTCTACCTTTGACTGGTCAAATATTGACCATTGACACTTTGACTTTTGACCACATGTCATGCACCTATTGGAGAGCTGGTGGGGGCCTGTCCCCCTGCCAGAACCTGGCAAGGAGGAGGGCGCACGCCAAGGGTAGGCGTGAGCCCAAGTTGGAGGCGCCTAGGAGTCCTTGTTGGACAAGGACTCCACCTCCTTTTTGGATTCCAATTAGAGTTCTCCCTAAGAACCAACTTTGACTGGTCTTAGGCGCCCTCTAAGTAGGAATCCAGGGGACTCTATTCCCACCAATCAGATTTAGATCTGATTTCACAAAGGGTTGTGATTGGTTGGGAATAAGAGAAGCTGGATCACAGTCAGTCTATAAATAAGACCCTGTGCCCAACTCAAACACAAAAAAGAATTGAATTGAGATCAAAGTTCCCCACACCCCAAGGCTGCCTCTCCCCTCTTCCTCCATGCCAAACCATCTTCTCCCCTTGCTCTCCACATCCAAAAGGAGTTTTGGACCTTGGTTGGTGCGATCCAGATCAAAGAAAGGCGATCAAAAGCAAGAAGGCTGCACTGCTGCAAAGGACGACTGCAAATCTTCAAAAGGAGTTTTGAAGATCCTCCAGATCAGATCCAGATCTGATTTTTGGAGGTGTGATAGAGAAGAAGAGGATCTCCAGATCCAGCCCGAGTGGATACCGGTAGAGGCCAGGCGCTTGCATGGCTAGATCCAGAACCTTCCGCTGCAAATAGGATCATCAACAGGGTAATAGGATTACCCAAATCAGGTAAATTCAATTTGATTTAATCTATCTTTATTTTATTTCTATTATTAAAATAATAAAATCAGATCTGAAATATCCCAGATCTGATTGGGATTGAGAGAAAAAATTTTAAAATATATCTCTCGATCTGATCAGATTTGAACGAACCTGGTCTGGAAAATCAGGATTTTCCTTCACTCACCATCTAAGTACCGTTGATAGCCTCAACTCCAAGTGGAGATGATCTGCTCATCCAAAATTCTCTCAATCTGATCATGCTTTGACATTTTGACTGATGGACATTCAGGAATAGGATCTCTCTCAAAGGTTGGTTCAGGCTCAAAAGGCTCACTAGGTATCCAAGTTGGCTCTTTATAGGCGATGAGATCTGCAATGTTAAAAGTAGAGCTAATTCCACAATCAGAAGGTAAGTTTACAACATACGCACTTGGTCCGATCTTCTTTAAAATCTTAAATAGACCTACTCCTCGAGCATGTAACTTCTTGACGGTTCCTGGTGGAAATCATTTAGGCCTCATTCGATCCATCACATAGTCTCCTTCCGCAAACTCTTGGGCACGTCGATGAAAATCTGCATTCTGTTTATAAACTTTATTACTAATACTAATTTTTTTACTGATCTCTTTATGTAAACTCTTGACATGCTGTGCAAATGACTCTACAAATTTGGAAATTCTAGCATGCATGGACAGTGGGATAAGGTCTATTGCTTTTCTAGGCTGATATCCATGAACTACTTCCTTGGGATGATCTATCTTAGGATCCTCACAAACTTCTCTTGCAGCAATCATCCAAATCGATGATCCTTTACTCACGGTCATCTCTAATTTCTTAGCACCTATCAGATGGAGGCTTTTCTTTTTGATGTTTTCTTTTGGTCCATCATCTATCTTTCTATTGGTAGCCTTAGATAGGGAAGGATTGATCATGATCTTCTTACCCTTATGAGTGAAACTACAGGAGTTGGTTTGGCCATAAATCGTAACATCATTATCAAACAGTCAAAGCCGACCTAATATGATACTTCCGACTTCCATGGGTAAGACATCGCACCAAACATGATCCTGATAAGAATGGAGCTGGATGGGAATACGGCATCTAAGTTTGATGGAAATAGAGGAGGAATCTATCCAAGACACATGATATGGACTGGGATGATCTACAGGAGCTAATCCTAATCACTTAACTGTGTCGATGAAGATGGCATTGATACAGCTACCGCTATCAATGATCACCTTATAAATTTTATCACTAAATTTTATGAAGGTATGGAAAATAGAAGTTCTAAGCCAATCTTCACTGTTCTTAGTCTGTGCTAGAATATACCTAATGACTCCAAGCCTAAGGTCTAACTCCGGTACAACAAAACATAGAATTTTCTCAGTACTCTCAAACTACTCGGCTAAGTTTGGATCAGCTTCATAAACTTCTTCCTCAATATTTTCTAGAGTTTCCTCTTCTATTTCTTCCATAAATAATGATTGGTTGGAACATTGTGCAGCAAAATGACCGTAACCATGGCACTTGAAGCAGTGGGATCGAGAACTACTTCCCTTAGATAACTCTCCTGCAACTCTTTTTCCTTTATCTTTTTTTCTCATAATAGGATTTGTAGGTGGAGGTCCATTACTAGGAGTCTGGGTAGTATTGGGTCTCGATCTAGGAGGGGTTACTCCGCAAGGTTCAAGACAACGAATGGTCGAATACCTAAAAAATCTCTTAAAGTCTAGGGCAAGTTGATAAGCTTGTTCCAACGTGGTTATCTCTCGCAAAAAGAGCTCGTGCTGGATATCTTCTCGTAATCCAACTCTAAATCTAGACAATGTAACAATCCTATCTTCAGTTACTCCACATCTCATAAGGTACTCATCAAATCTCGTGATGTACTCTGTGACTGATCTATTTCCTTGAGTAAGTCTCTGCCACTGATCTAAAAGTCTTTGTTGGTAGGAGGTGGAGAGGTATTTTTCTCTAAGTTTCTCCTTCATTTCATCCTAGGTTTCTATCGGATCTTGTCTTCTCGGGTTGAGAAGACGTTCAACACCTTTCCAATAAATTTGGGCTTGCCTAACCAACTTCATCGTAGCAAACCTAACTCTTCTTGTTTCAAATATTTCATACCATCCAAAATAGTGGTCCATGCCCGATTTCCAATCTAGGTACTCTCTCGGATCTAGATAACCATCAAAACTTGCGGCTTCGATCTTTACATTCCTAAGGACATGCTCATCTTGATCGAACTAGTTATGATGGGGGCATGCTACTATAGATCGATCTAGGTTGAGGTTCCTTCTTCTCTATCTTATAGGTAGTTGGAGAGACTCAGGTTCAGATTATCTTTGCCTAGCTTCTTCTAGTACTGTTATTCTTTCACTCATGATTTTCATAAAATCTTTCATATCATCAAACTTCTTAGTCAGGGCATTAATGATGGTTGCTGTATTGGGATCCAGGTTGGTACTGGGTGAGAAAGTAGGACGTTGGTACTGGATACCTGATGGTCATGCAAGTCCAGGATGTAGGAATAAGATGTAGTAAAAAAAAAAATACTGAAAAGTAAATTACAAAATTTAAATTATGAAAATTTAACTTGCAGGAATTTTAAATTATAGAATTTAAACTAAAGCCCTAACCAATCCAGCTCTGATACCAAATTGATGTAGGACAGCCTAAAAAAAAAAAAGAAAAACATAAAGCTTCCTTTTGTTCGTCAATAATAAATCACGTCCGACCGTGGCACATTATTCCCAGGACAAACAGTATAGTTGCCTATACTCTGCTCAGGAGGCATGACTGATTAACATGGGACCAAAGCACGGTCAATCTAAATGATGCTGATGAATGCCATTTTAGAGATCAGTAAATAACTAGCAATAATAAAGTAAATAGATAAATAGCAAAAATTAAATATGCTCATGAATAATTATAAAAAAAATATAAATGGAATGAATGATAGCAAGAAATTAAGCCCGCAAGAAATCCAAGAAAAGATAAGAAGAATTCGGATCGTGGTAGTTAAGAAACTATCCTGATTAGGACTCTTAATCTTTTAACCAAGTAGATCTATTGATAAAAAATTGGATCTTTACCAACATCAGATCTAAAAAAAAATAAGTAAAAAAATCAAAGATCAGTTGAGAAGGAACGAAGGTCCTTGTCAATATTTGATCTGTAGAATAATAGAGCACTCTTTCTCTCTCTGCATGATGGATAAAAATCTTGGAGGAGATAGATCTTCTTTTGATGGAATAGGCTTATGTAGGTAGATGGTGAAGACGAATCGGGTTTGTAGGAACTTTGAATCTCAAGAAAATGAAGATTAAAGAGATAGAAAAAGGTGGGCCTCACACCCTCCCCTTCTGGGGCGATTTTGGATCTCACACCCTCTCCCTCTAGGAGTGACCAACACAAGTGTTTATGGGAATTGTAAATTGATTCATTCATTCATTGTCTCATTCATGAATGATACATGGGTTTATATAGGATCCTAGGGGTCCTATTTCTTTAGGAATCCTATTTTCTTTACAAGAAAAAATCAACCCTCCCAACAAAAAAGTAAAACATTATGTATGGTTTCCAAATACAATAATATATCATATCTATCTTTTATGAAATCATAGGAAATAAATCAGCATTTTAACAAAATAAGTAAAAAATCAAGAACTCTTAAGAAATCCTAGGAAAGAAAAAGAACTCCATATGGGCGCTTGATGCCTGGCACAACTTGGCATGAGAATCCTTGGGCATGGCACATGCTGGCGTGTGTATTTCCTTCCTGGGCGTGTGGAGGGTGGTGGCTCCAAAGATGATGTGGACCAAGCTTGCTTCTTTATGATGGTCTCTTTTCAAATAAGGCTCAATCCAAAATAAATCCAAGTATAGTCCTTATGGACCCAAAACTAAATGCATCAAAATAACTAATTGATTAAATCAAAAGGACTAGAACAAAATAACTGAAGTAGAGTTATTCTGATATGGCTTCTTCAATCTAAATTGAATCTAAATTGTGTTGCTGACTTATGTTGGCTCTGGTGTCCGCACTAGTTTTGCTTCTTACTATACCATGAAATCAAGTTCAATCCTAGACATTAGCAAGTGCCACTAGTACTTTTTCTATCTATTCTACATCCTTCATAATCAGCATAGTGTATCCGATCAATTCAATAGAGGAGCGTTTTGAGTATCATAATCTTAAGTTATGTGTATTAACTAGATATCTAAAAATTCTCTTAACAGCTAATAAGTTTGATTCTTTAGGATTTGATTGAAATCTAGGATACATGCAAATACTAAATAATATATCAAGCCTACTTGCAGTTAAATAGAGTAGGGATCCTATCATCTCTCTATAGAGCTTTTCATTTACATTCTTACTATTTTCATCTTTGTCGAGTTTGCATGAGAGGCTTATTGGTATGTCGATCTCCTTTTCATTTTCCATACCAAATTTCTTTAGCATTTCTTTGATGTACCTGGTTCGTCTAATGAAGATACCTTTCTTTGATTGTTTAATTTGAACCCCAAGAAAGAAGGTGAACTCCCCCATCATGCTCATTTCAAATTCACCCAGCATTAACCTTGCAAATTCTTGACAAAGATCCTCATTAGTAGCTCCAAATATGATATCATCCATATAAATTTGAACTATAAGAAGGTCATTATTTTTTTTTTCAAAAATAGTGTAGTGTCCACACTTCCTCTAGTAAATTTATTTTGTAAACGAAACTTACTTAATCTCTCATGCCAAGCTTTAGGTGCTTGTTTACATCCATAAAGTGTTGTATTTAATTTATACACATGGTTAGAAAGTGAATGATTTTTAAATCGAGAAGGTTGTTCTACAAATACTTCTTCAGCGATATAACCATTTAAGAAGGCACTCTTAACATCCATTTGAAATAATTTAAAATTCATGTAGCAAGCAAAAGCAAGTAATAATTTTATAGCTTCTAATCTTGCTACAGGAGCATATGTTTCATCAAAGTCAATTCTCTTCTTCTTGATTATATTTCATTGCAACTAATCTGATTTTATTTCTTATTAAATTTTCATGTTCATCTAGTTTGTTCCTAAATACCAATTTTGTGCCAATTATGGGATGATCAAGAGGTCTATCTACAAGAGTCCAAACATTGTTTCTTTCAAATTGGTTTAATTCTTCTTGCATAGCTAACATCCAATTTAAGTCTTTTTTAGCTTCTTCTATATTTTTAGGTTCAATTTGTGAAATAAAAGTAAGATAATCAAAAGTATCTTTAAATGAAGATTTAGTTCTTACCCCTTGTGAAGGATCACCTAAAATTAGCTCTCTTGGATGATTGTGTGCATACCTCCACTCCTTGGGTAGATCTTCATGTTCTTTAGTTATTTCTAGCTCATCATTTATTTCTTGTTTATTAGTTATGGTGAATTTGTTTTTATCATGAATGGTGTTGTCCTTCAAATTAAGCTCCTTCATTCCATCTTCAACAATTCTTGCATCATCATAAAAAATATCTTTCTTTCTTGAAGATTGATTATTAGCTTCATTAAAAATAACATGAATGGATTCTTCAACAAGCAAAGTGCTGCTCAGCTATACAACCCAAGAGAGGAGGGTGAATTAGATTTTTAAAATTTTAAAGCTAATTTAAAGATATCAAGATTGAATGATGATATGCAAGTCGTGTGTGTAAAGTGATTTAGGTTAGATGAAAATTTAATAGACTTGAGAGGAAGAATTTAATAAACTAAAGAAAGAAAGATAGCAAGCATACCACAAACAAGCAAGATTTATAGTGGTTCGGTACTTTCTTTACACCTACATCCACTCCCCAAGCTCCTACTTGAGAATTCAAAACCACTAAATGTATTCAACCAAAATACAACATCGATACCTCTGACCCTAGCAGTCCCAAGCTAGTACACTTATTTTTTAGATACAATCAAATCCTACACACTCCGATTTAAGATTTGGATCAATCCTCTCAAGTTTTGGAACCCCTCCAAAACTTGAAACAAAACAATACAGCAAAGTATAAGAGTTAATGACAATCAAATACAAATATAGCTCCCTTAAGGAGCAAATAAAATCTTAAGAACGCTTTTCACAATAATGGAGGAAGTTTTTCATATTTTCCTCAAGGTTGTTAGAGACTTAAATGAGCTCTTGAGAGGTTGGTGAACTTAAAACGAAAGCTTCTTTACTTGAAGATGACTTTCTGCTTAGGGCTGAACTGAATTCATGAAATCTCTTATATTCTTCCCTTTTTATAGCCTTTTAAATCTTCAATGGGTAGAGGAGAGAATTTTGGAAAAGATTTGTAGCCATTGGAGACCTTAAAAAAATCATTAAAAGCAACCAAAATAGGATAAAATTAATCGTTACAGAAGATTTTCCATCATAGGGGTTGACTCATGGGTCGACCTCTGGTACAGGGGTCGATCTCAAGATCTATCTCTAAGATAAAATTTAGAAAATTGATCGTTCTATATTTTTTGCCTTTGAAACAGTAGAGATCAACCCTGGGGTCGACCCTTGGCACAGAGACAGCATGCCAAATAGCCAGTTTCAGCAGGGGACGACCTAGGGGTCGACCCTTTTTCTTCAAACTTGATTTTCTTCCAAAATATGCATCCAAAAATCATGAGACTACCTCCAAAAGATAAAAAATCTTCTATACTTGCTCTTGAGGTTCTTAGATTAAAACTTGATAAAATTATGATTTTATTCCTAAAATATAAAAAATCTTTTTTCAAGCCAAATTCATTAGTAATCTCCTCAAATGCTTTGTAATCATCAAAATCAATTCTTAGAGCAACAATCTCTCCATTTTTTATGATGATAAAATATTTGAGTATAAGCAAAAATAAAGCATGTAGAAGCAGATTACTTATGGTTAGACATTCAAATTAGTTGCAAAAGAGTAAAAGAGTTTGACTTACTTATTCCTTTTGTCAACTTTATTTTAATTTTGCTTATAGCCTAATTTTATTTACTCTACTCCTCCTTTTTGACATCATCAAGTAAGATCTTAAGAGATTTTAAAATTCAAAAAGAAAATCCTTCTCCTTAAATTATTCTATATGTTTTTCTGTTAGAACAAGAGTTTATAATAAAACTTTCAATTTGCTTATATACAACATAGTATTTTCAGCATATCACAATGAAATTTTAGCAAATTCATAGAGGTTATATTTCACATCATTCAAATGACATCATCATATTCATATAAACATTCTAGACACAATAAACCATAACATTAAGTCAACAAAACGTATAAGTGCTAAAGGTATCAAAAGCATTCATGAGAGTTAGGCCATCAAAACATACAAAATTCATGGATACAACTATCCATGACCCAAGCAGCCAATAGTACCAAGAGATATTAGATCATAACCTAATATAAAGATGACTAAACTAGATCTAGTAGAGATTATGAATGGAAGCATCTGAATCAGATGAAAAATCAGAGATGTGATGGAGTGTGTCAAATGACAGATATATCAAATTTGAAAAATTGAATCAAAATTTCAAAAAATTGAATCAAATCAAATGAATCAGCTCTCCTTTAAAAGTTTATCATTTGAAATTTATTTCTTTACAAAAAATTAGCTTAAACTCAAATATCAAAGGCTCTCCTCCTTTTTGAATGAATATGATTCTTTGAATAGATTTTCAAGTATGTACTTCTAAGCTTTAAGAGGATTAGAGCATTTTAAAGATTTGAATAGTAAAATCAAGTACAATATTTAATTTATTATTCATAAATTTTAGTCAATTAAGTTCAAAAAAGATATATATAAAAAATATATCAAGCAAAACAAAGATAGTATCAGAGCAAAAATGATTTTATAAAGATTTCTAAAGGCACATTAAAAATTTTGTACTATATTCATATTTTTAAATAAGCTTCAAAATTAGAAGTATGTATCAAAATTAATTTATTTAGAGTGAGAATAATTTTAAATTAGTTTTAACTCTAATTAGTTATCAAAAATAATTTGGCAATCAAATCAACTAAATTTAAACTGAATAATCACATGAAGGCTTAAGTTAAAAGGATCATAAAACAATCAAAGTTCATTATCCTTAACTCAAATTAATTACAATGTTAAGTTAAGGATAACTAGATAATATTTAACAAGCAAACATCTTTCTCCTTATTTTTTAAGAGTAAATATCAGAAAATTCATCACATAATATTTTCTTACCCTTTTTCTCATAATTATTGTTGGATAAATTTATCTTTTAGCTTTTCTTCCCCATTTTAAAAGAATACAATAAATTTAGAATGAATATTTTTTTTAAAAAAAATTCTATTTATGAATAATATGAATTAGAAACACATCTCTCTCTTTTTGAATAAAATAAATGCATTAAATAAAATTATTTTAAACTTTAAAGATTCAAGAGAGATGGAACATTTCAAAGATTAAAGATTTTAAATAGATCATCAAAGCAAATTATAAGATATATTCAATTTTTCAAGGATCATCTCTTTTTTTCTTTTATTATTATATATATATATTAAGATAAATAAAATACAAGATAAATATTAAGCTGTCTGATATCAATTGATTAAAAACTAAAGTTCTATTTGAATATTTAATTTTAATAGCTTCTTTAAAATATTTTGCTTGACATCAATATCAAAAGACTTAAAAAGAGTATTTTTCTTAAATTTATTTTTCAAAATTAATCAATCTAAAGAAGGCATGAATATTCATCAATAATCTTCTTTTAAGATCAAAAATAATTTTTTGATACTAATTAATTTTTAAAAAAATAATAATATGATCAAAATGTGTAAAATATAAATAATTGCTTAAAATAAATCAAGTGATTAAAATCATTAGAATGATCAAATAAATCCATGAGACAAGTAAAGTACAATTGTTTATCCTTTATTTTTCTTATTAGGTTCAAAAATAATTTTTTTTCTTATAGTCAAGAAAAAGATAAGAAGGATGGATAATTTTTAACTTAAAGCAATGAAATTAAGTCTCAAGGATTAATCCAAAAATATTAGTAGAGGATAAGTTAGGGTCAAAAGAAGGATATTTAAGCAAAAGGATCTAGAATTCCCAATTTTCTTCTCATCTCGTAGAATTTATCTTCACTTAAGATCTTAGTAAAAATATCAGCTAATTATTTTTTAGTACAAACATAGTCAAGAATTATCTCATTATTTTGAACATGCTCTCCTATGAAATAATATCTTATTTCAATGTATTTTGACTTAGAGTGTTGGATTGGATTCTTAGATAGATTTATGGCACTAGTATTACCACATCTTATGGGAGTTTTGTTTAGTTTGATGCCAAAGTCCTCAAGTTGTTGCTTAATCTATAAGATTTGTGCACAGCAACTTCTAACTGCAATGTATTCAACCTCGATCGTAGATAATTATACTAAATTTCGCTTCTTGCTAAATCAAGAGATTAACTCCTAGAAATTGGTAAGTTTCACTAGTGTTTTTTCTATCTAATCTACATCCAGTAAAATCTGCATCTGAATATCCAATTAAATCGATTGATGAATTCTTAGAGTACCATAAACCTATGGATTGAGTTTTTTTTAGATATTTAAATATTATTTTTATAGCATTTAAATATGATTCTTTTAGATTAGATTAAAATCATACACATAAATAAATACTAAATATGATATCTGATCTACTAGTAGTTAAATATAATAAAGAATCTATCATGCCTCTATAAACTTTTGTATCAATACTTTTACCTCCTTCATCCTTGTCAAGCTTACATGATGGACTCATGGGGGTACCAATGGCTTTGAAGCTCTCCATCCCAAATCTTTTAAGTATCTCTTTTGTGTACTTACTTTGGGTGATGGAGATTCCTTCCTTTGTTTGTTTGATTTAAAGTTAGAGGAAGAGTGTTAGTTCACCCATCATGCTCATCTCGAACTCCCTCTACATGAGCTTAGCAAAATCATGACATAAAATTTTATTAGTAGATCTAAATATAATATCATCAACATATATTTGTATTACTAAGCTGTCATCATGATCTCTTTTAATGAAAAGGGTTGTATCTATATTTTTTCTTAAAAATCGATTATTAAGCAAGAATTTACTTAATCTTTCATACCAAATCCTAGGTGCTTGTTTTAAACCATAAAATGCTTTATTTAATTTGAAAACATGATTTGAAAAAGCATGATTTTCAAAATCAAAAGATTGTTCTACATAAACTTCTTCGACAATATATCCATTTAGAAAAGCACTTTTAACATCCATTTAAAATAACTTGAAATTCATAAAGCATGCATAAGCGAGTAAAAGTCTAATTGCTTCTAGTTTAGCAACAGGTGCAAAGATCTCATCAAAATTGATTTTCTCTTCTTGATTATAATCCTTTGCAACTAATCTTACTTTATTCCTAATTATATTTTTATTTTCATCCAATTTATTCCTATATACCCATTTTGTAGCAATTATTGGATAATTTTTAGGTCTTGATACTAAGGTCCATACATAATTTCTTTCAAATTGATTAAGTTCCTCTTGCATTGCATTTATCCAATTATAATCTTTTTTGGCTTCATTTATGATTTTAGGTTCAAAATGAGAAACAAAAGCAAAATGATTATATGCATCTCTAAGTGAATAGCGAGTTCTTACCCCATGTGTAGGATCACTAATAATTAATTCTTTGGGATGATTGTGAACATACCTCCATTCTTTTGGAAGATCATTTGTATCTTGAGGTTGCTCTTATTGTCCTTCACTTTCATTTTCTTGCTTGTCTTCATGATCCTCTTCATTTTGAATTATTGAATCCTTTAGGAAGATCTCCTTCATTCGTTCTATAAGAGGATCTGCATCATCAATACCTTCACCTTTTCTTGATGGAAGATCATTAGTCTCATAAAAAATAACATGTATTGACTCCTCTACCACTAAATTTCTTTTGTTAAAAACTCTAAAAGCTTTACTAGAAGAGTAGTAATCAAGAAAAATAGCTTCATCAGATTTTGCATTAAATATATCTTATTTTTCTTTACCATTATTCAAAACAAAATATCGACAACCAAAAATATAAAAATATGCAATATTATACTACTACAAAAATGGCTTATGGTAGTAGTTTTTGAAACCGCTGCCATAGCTCTATGGTAGCAGTTTTCGTTAACCACAGCTATAGGTCCAACATATAGCAGCGGTTATAGAAAATCGCTGTCGTAGTTCGAACCTATAGTAGCAATTATAAAAAACTACTATCATAGATTGACCTATAGCAGTGGTTCATTGTAACCGCTGCCATAAGTCGGACCTATAGCAGTGGCTAGTAGGAACCGCTGCTATAATTAGATTTATGGCAGCGGTTAATCATAACCGCTATCATATATATATATATTTTAAAATATTATATAATTTTAAAATTTTATATCCATCTTCACCATTCATTATCTAAATAATTATCTTAGACTGTAGTCGCAAAAGGTTGCCTCGATCCGATGGCCCTAGCTTCGTCGATCAAAAAAATTTAATTTTGATGATCATGAATGAAGATGGGATGATCTGATAGATGAAGACCTCCGATGGATCTAAAAACCTTCAATGATGATCTTGGTGATGTTTGTAGCATACTATCAAAATTTTATTTTAATTAGATATCATTATCTTGGTCAATTTAGTATAGGTTAGTTTCGGCTGTTAAATGATAAATGAGTGATCAAAGGACCAAACGATATCCGATTGCCAGATAATTTTTTTTATAAATGATCTTGGCTACTACTTTAATTATTTTTTATGATGGTGATTATAAAATTTAACTCATGAGATGAAGAATGATCTAAAACTATACGTCTCCTGATGACCATTCTGAAACTTCACTGATTTTTATGCTCGTGCTTTTGCAATATCTGCTTAACATGAATAGTTTATACGAAAATGATTTAAATTTTACTATCATCACCATATAAAATATTTAAAATTATAATAAAAATTATTTAACTAAAAAATTATCTCATAATTGGTGTCGTTTAACCCTTTGATTGCTTATTTCTAATTTAATGATCGAAATTATTCCATACTAAATTAACCATGATAACAATATCCGATCGAAGTGAAATTTTGATAGTATGCTACAAACATCATCAAAATCATCATTGTAGATTTTCAGATCCATTGGAGATCTTTATCAATCAGATCATCGCATCATTGTTCGTGATCATCAAAATTAAATTTTTCTGATCGATGAAGCTAGGGCCATCAGATTGAGGCAATATTTTTCAATGATACTCTAATGATAATTATTTAGATAATGAATGATGAAGATGAACATTAAATTTTAAAATTATATAATATTTAAAAAAATAAAAAAAAATATTTTCAACCTATGACAGTGGTTATCAAAAACTACTGCTATAGATCTGCAGTAGTGGTTATAGAACCGCTACCGTAGATCTATGATAGTGGTTTTGGGTAACTGTTGCCATAGATCTACGGCAGTGATTTGATAACCGCTGCCATAGATCTATGGTAGTGGTTCGATAGCCGCTGTCGTAGGTTAGGTTAAAAATTCTCAAATTTTTTCTTTCCTCCCATGCATGCTCGATCTCTGTCTCTCTCTTCCTCTCTTCTTCGTCATCGGTGAGGCTCCTTCCCCCTCGGGTTGGCATCACCCCTCCTGCACCCCCCCTCGATCGACATCGCCCCTCCTTCCCCCTTGGCCAGCGCCGCCCCTCCTTCCCCCTCCACATTCAGCCCTCCATCCCCGGCCGCCCCTCCCTGCCACCCGCCACCCCCCACCTCTCCATCCGACCCTCCCTTGGCACCCAATGAAACCCCCCTCCGACGAACCCCTATCCAACCCTCTCTCGGCCCCCACCGAAACCCCACCTCTGGCGAACCCCCCGCCCCCCCATCCGACCCTCCTCGGTCCCTAGAGAACCCCCCTCTGGAGAACCCCCATCCAACCCTCCCTCAGCCCCATGTGAAACCCCCTCTAACGAACCCCCATCCACCATCGACCCTCTATCGGTCCCTTATGAAACCCCTCTCCCACACTCTATCCCCCTCTGACCTCGGTGCAAAACCAAACCCCCCTTCTGGCGAGCCCCCTTCCACCCTCCTTCAACCCCCACGAAACCCCCCCACCACCACCATTCTAACCTCCTTCGATCGAGTGCGAAGCCTCCTTCGACCTCCTCATCATTGTGCCCCTCCCCTGGCCCCCATCCTCGACCATCCCTGCTCTCTCTCTTTCCTCTTTTTCTCTCTTCTCTATCTCACTATCTTGCTTTTGTTTCATAGGTTATCTCTAGTTCCATCGTCCTCCTCTAGCATCATCGTCGGTGACCCTCGGAGCTTTTGGTGCGACTCACTCTATATAGCCATAGGTATATTTTTTTTATTTTATAGTATTATTTATTAATCATATATATTTATAATAATTTATAAAATATTTATAATAAATATTATAAATATTTATTATAAATATTATAATTATCTGTATGCCATAGTTTTTGGGTGGTACCGTGATGGTAGCCTTGGGCTGTGCTATGTCAGCAGCTGCGGACTGGATCTGTCAATGGGTTGGGTTCGAATTAAAACTTGGATATTCAGATCCAGACCCAATTTTAATTATTGGTATCGGATCCAAATCCGAATACCCGATGGATCTGTACTTGAGAGAGGAAGGGAGGGATCCGACCTCACCGCCATCATTAAGAGGGAGGGGGTCCGACCTCGCCGTCATCATTGGGAGGGAGGGGGTCTGGTCGAGGGAGATCGAGAGAGGGAGAGTGGGAGATCGAGAGAGCGAGAGAGAGAGGGAGGAAGGGGGTCCAACCTTGCCAGCATCACTGGGAGGGATGGGGTCCGGCCTTGCCGACAAGGGAGATTGAGAGAGTGAGAGAGGGAGGGATGGGGTCCGGCCTCATCACCGAGGGAGATTGAGAGAGGGAGAGAGGAAGATCGAGAGATGGAAAAGCTAAGAGGGAGGGGTTCGACCTTGCTACCATCGCCGATGAGAGAGATCGAGAAAGGGAGAGAGGGAGTGATCGAGGGGATGGCACATAGCCGAGTCGGCTCAGATACGCAGCCAAGCCAGCTCGGGCCATGATCGAGCCGGCTGGGATAGAACCCTAGCTGGATGTCTCAAGCACGAAGCCGGCTATCTTAGGCATGGAGCTAGTTCGACTTTCGAGCGAATAAAATTTGATATGTCTCTCTAAGGTTCCAACTTTAAGTCCTAAGGTGCCACCATCATCTACTTTATTCTTCTTTCAAGTTTCTGGATTAACACCAAGGTTTGTGCAAGAGATCGAATCTACGACTGTTGCTCATCCTTAATTATTTATGAATATAATTCATGTTGTAGAATTTATTGCATAATATTTTCTGGATGTTTATATCATGTTGCTTTTGTTTATTGAATTGCATAATGATAGACCCATCAATTGATTAGTATACTAATATTATTATTCAACATGTTATATTGATTAATGTTCATTAACGTTGCAGATCACAATGGCATCGAAATGCCATCTAGCTTTCACCCCTGCCCCTCAGTGAGTTACGCATAGTTTAGCATCTGAGGAGTAGTCGGAGCATACTTCGTCTACCTCGGCATTGGCTGCTCAAGGACCTCCACCGTCGGTGTCTACTCCATTGATGGTATCTACTCTTTCGATGGCATCTACTCCACTGGCAGCTGAGCATCTATCATCATCCATATCTGAGGCACATACTACTGCGCAGACATCTGAGTGTACGTTTTTATTATATTAGCACAACTTTATTTTTTATATAGTATTTGTACACTTATATATTTGCATAATATATTTGCATTGCATGTGTATCATCTAGCCAGACATTTTGCGGTCCCACACGTATGGCACACATGTGGAACCGCCAACATCAGGTGATGGTCTATTATAATGTAGAGGGAAAGCCAGTAGGGGAGACCACATGGGAGATGCATTCCTTTTTTGGAGTGCTTGTGAGGCGGTCGGACATCATTCCCGTAGAGCCCAGAGACTGACATTTGATAGATGCTGCCATCAGGGATCGGGTATGGGAAGAGATATGGGTAAGTACATGCATCTTAGTTATATTTATGTATTTTATATGTTTACACTATATATGTTTGATTAGAATTATTTTGTAACTGATTTTTGATAAATTTGTGCAGAGGAGGTATGACTTCCTCGATCATGAGAGGGCTCAAGATGCCTGACTGAATAAGATCAGAGGGTTGTACCGAGGTTACAAGGTCAAGCTCCATAGAGGATGGCTCGAGCACCGACAAGACACTCCAGAGGAGCTTGTTTCCTGGATATAGGACGGTCCTTCGAGTCAGTGGGAGAGGATGGTCAGACACTGGAGGAGCCAAGAGTTCGAGGTAAAATTCCTAACTTTTAAATTTTTCAATATGCTTAAAGTTTTATTTAAATATTTTTTTAATATTTATTATTTATTTGAATACTTGTTAGGCTACCTCCCATCAGAATCGGAAGAACCGTATAGCCTAAGAGTATACGCACACTCTAGGCCGCGAGTCTATGGCCAGTCGTGTGCATAGAGAGGTAATTAATTCTAAATCTTGCTAGGTAAATTAAATTCATATTTTTTATCATCTTTCTGAAAAATTTATTCTTTGTTATAGTTGATGAGAGATGGAGTGATCCCCAGTCGTAGCAATATCTTCCGATCCAACTACACGAACAAGATAGGTAGGTCGATGAATGCCGCGATCGGACATATTTTTGTAAGTATTAAGTATATTAGTATATATGATTAGTATTATAGTATTTCTTATAAAATTTTATTTTAATTTATAATTATAGTATCAGTTAGATGCGCTCGCGAGTGAGGGCTCAGATACCTCTGGGCTCCATTACCATCTGTCTTAGGTCTTGAGGCTTGAGCACTCTGAAAGGATCCGATGTAGGCTCGGACACATACCGATGAGCTACTGGTCAAGGTAAGCATCTCCTTACAAACTTTCGATGTCGTCAGTCGGGAGGAGCTTGAGGAGGCATTGGCATGGATAGATCATGCTGCGATATGGGGAGATTGGGCTGAGGAGCGTGCATCTCATCTAGAGGGCATCGTGAGAGACATGATGTCGATGCTCAGCATGCATTTTGGAGTCACAGGCTTCAAAGATATGTTGGCCCACATTTTAGCTCCAGCTCTAGCTTCGGCTCCAGCTCCAGCTCAGACTCTAACTCTGACTCTCGATGATAATGACGATGATGTAGATTTAGGAGATTTTTTATGTATTTTATATTTTTTAAAAAATATTATAATAAATTTTATTTAATAATAAAATTTTAGCATTTTAGAATAATTTTTATATTTATTATATTTTTTTGTGTTATATATCTATATTTATTAGGTAAAATATGTAAAAAAATATTTTTTTTAATTATTCAAGATCTACGATAGTGATTTTATAACCACGGCCATATTTGTGCCAACCACTGCCATAGGTTTTTGGTGCAAATGGTGTCAACTGCTGCATTAGACCTATGAAATGAAGGAGAAATCATGATTTTTTGGGGTCAGATTCATTCAGATCTGATTGGATCGAGAGGCATATTTCAAAATTTTTTTTTTAGATCCTAATCAGATTTGACATTTTTCAGATCTAATTTTATAATATGATAGATAAAGAAATTAAATTAAATTAAATTTAAATTAGTTTTACCTCGATATGGGTAATTCGATTATCCGTTGATGATCTGTTGATTGCCTGAGGTTCTGGATCTAGCCACGCAAGTGCCTGACTTCTATCGGTATCCACTCAGGTTGGATCTAGAGATCTTCTCCTTCTTTATCTCATTTCCAAAAATTAAATCTGGATCTGATTTGGAGGATCTTCAAAACTTCTTTTGAAGATCAGCAGTCGTCTCTACAGTAGTACTGCCTTCTTCCTTTTTCATCAGCCTTTTCTTGCCTGAGTCGCACTAATCTGAAGCCCAACTATCCTTGGGCATGGAGAGGAGAGAGATGGACTGAAGGTGGCATGGATAAAAGAGAGGGACAGTCATGGGGCATGGCTAGGAGAGAAGTCACTTGAAAGTTGGGCGCAGGCTGGTCTTTATATAGACCCTGCTGCGCCATGCAGTGCCACATCACCTCAGCCAATCACGTTGCTTCGTTTAATCTGATCTAAATCTGATTGGTGGGATGACATCACTTGATCCAATCAGATAAGAGACCCACACATTCATCCTATGGTGGTGCCTAAGACTAGTCAAAGTCTATAGGTGAGGGTCACCTAGTTTGAATCCAAGAAGCAACCTAGAGTCCCATCCGTATGGGACTCCAGGCATCTCTATCTATGGTCGCATGCCATCCTAGGTGTGTGCCCCCTCCTTTCCAATTTCTAAGTAGGGGATAAGCCCCTATCTGCTCTCTAATAAGTGCATGACACATGGGCAGATGTCTAAGGATCAAAGGTCAATGTTTGACCAAAGTCAAAGGATAAGTATTAGCAGGTGATGGAAAATGGCAGGTGCTGTCTTAAATTTATCTAAAAAATTAAGATAACTCTTTTCTGATCTGGACAAGATTCAGTCAGATCAGGTAAAGATACCTGAGTGAGCACAAACTCATTTGGCTCAGTCGAGATAATTTTTAATGATACAAAAAGGAGAATGTTAGGTTCAATCATGTGCTAGCATGATTTTCTTGAACCTAACTGAATCTAATTCAAATCAATTGAACTGGATTAGTTTAATTGATGATATCGAGATTCAAATTCTTATTTGTGTGATCCAGTTAGGTTTAATTTTGTATGATATTGGGATATGTAGTGATCTCCTATCATCGATATCATCGAAACTCCTTTCGATGGATCAAAACTCTTCTGATTTAGACAACTAGAATGATCGGTCATCTAAATCATTCTAATTGCTCCCAGAATCCACCAGTGACACCTAGCAGTATATGGTGGCAACCCATCAAAACTGAAGATAAATCTTTCGGTGCAGCTACTTGTGTGATTAAGTTCTTCTATCTTGAGCCCCGATCAGATTAGGGTTAAGGTGAACTCGTCAAACCCTAATTTCTATCATATGATTTAATCATTCGATTCAAGTTCGATGTGAAAACCTTAATAGAAACCCTTTCGATTATTTCACTCTCTACCATGGCCATGGGCTTATGGACTTGATTCTCATGATCATCATAGGGCTACTCCTCATCCACCGAGGTAGATAGATTCTATCTTGGTGCAATCCAATTCCTACATTGAACATGCTATAGCCAACATACATCTTAGGATTCTGAATGGCTAGGAGACCGAGTCATGGTGTAGTCAAACTATAACACCCTCAAGATGAACTGCCGATGTACCTCAGATCAAAGAATTAGATACACCACTACAGCTTTGAGTCAGTCATCGATGAGAAGGTAGACTTCCTTATGACTACTCGAGCTGGTCACGCTCAGTGCCCTCGTTCTCTAACAAGTACCTGTACCCTCGCTCTGGTGTCTCTACACCGTAGACTTAAAACTTATCTACTATAAAGAAGTGATTGTACACTAACCTTTCAGATCAATCACCATCTTCATGATGATCCTACAGTCAGGAGCATTTTATGAGTTAATAATAAAAATTCTTATCTTAAATTTTCAACTCTTGAAAATAATAATTATCATTACCATTAACTCAAGAAATGTATCATAGACACTAAATACGCATATATGATAGAAAATAATCCATTTTATTATTTATAGTCAAAATTATAATTTTGCCCCTAGAAGTGTATTACAAGTGTCAGCCAATTCTGGCTTCTCGAGCACACATATCTAACAAACTTCCACTTGACCTAAAGCCAATTGGCTATAAATCTAGGTCCCATCTTCTCAAGGTGGGCTTCGATCTTCTGCTGGCCCAATGGCTTTATAAGCAAATCTGCCGCATTATCTATGGAGTCAACTATCTTAACCTCGATGTAATCCTTTTTGAGGTAATCACGGATGAGGTGGTATCACTGCTCGATGTCCTTAGATTTTTTATGAGACCTCGACTTCTTAGCAAGGGCTATGGCGCCATTGTTGTCGCAGTACAGAGGAATGGTATCTGATGGCATCACTCCGATCTCTGCAGCAAACTTTTTATACCAGAATGCCTCCTTTGCAGCTTCTAACGCAACAATATATTCTGCTTCCATGGTGGAATCTGCTATCACTATCTGCTTGGAACTTTTTCAACTGACAGCTCCACCATTGCATACAAACAGATTTCTAGATGTCGACTTTCAATCATCTACATCGGACATAAAGTCCGAGTCTGTATACTCCTGGACTTGGAGTTCTCCATTGCCAAAGATAGTAACATATCCTTAGTTCTTCTTAAGTACTTAAGGATACATTTCACAGAAGTCTAGTGTTCTTCATCTGGATTCGACAGATGTCTGCTCGTGACACTCATGGCATGGGCTATATCAGGTCGTGTACATAACATGGCATACATGAGGCTCCCTATTGCTGAAGCATAAGGGATCTTGCTCATGCGTTCTATTTCCTCAGGTGTGCTAGGGCACATCTTCTTGGAAAGATGAATGCCATGCCTGAAGGGTACTAAACCCCTCTTAGAGTTTTCCATACTAAACCTCTTTAGTACTTCCTCTATGTACATCTTCTATGAAAGTCCTAGCATCCTATTCGGTCTATCTCTATAGACCTTAATTCTAGAATAAAGGATGCTTCTCCTAGGTCTTTCATGGAGAATTCTTTAGATAACCATATTTTAACTGTGGTCAACATGGGAATATCATTTTCAATAAGGAGGATGTCATCCACGTACAATACGAGGAAGACAACAGCGCTCCCACTGACCTTTTTGAAGACACATGGCTCCTCCTCATTCTTGATGAAACCAAACATTTTGATCACATCATTAAAATGAGTATTCCAGCTTCGAGATGCTTGCTTAAGTCCATATATGGACCTTTGCAGCTTGCAAACCTTATGATCATCATCACTAATGTGAAACCTAGTGGCTATTCCATATAGATATCTTCCTCAAGATATCCATTTAAGAACGTCATTTTCATGTCCATTTGCCATATTTCATAATCAAAATAGGCTGCAATAGCAAGAAATGTGCGGATGAATTTTAGCATAGCTATTGGAAAAAAGGTATCCTGATAGTCAATGCCTTCGCATTGACTATAACCTTTTGCCACTAATCTAGCCTTGAATGTCTCCACATTTTCATTTGCACTAATCTATCTCTTGTAGATCCATTTACACCCAATAGGTACTATACCTTCTGGAGGATCTACCAAGGTCCAAACTTGGTTTGAGTGCATTGAGTCAATTTCTGACTTCATTGCCTCTAACCATTTCTTGGAGTCGATATCTGATATCACCTCATTATAGGTTTTGGGATCATCACCATGAGCCGCTATCTTGAATAAACTATTTTTCAAGAAAGATGGCATGTCAACTCACAATCACATTATGATCTTCTGGAATGTAGAAATAATATCCTAATGACTCTTTAGGATATCCTATAAATCAGGCTCTAAATGATCTAAAGTCTAACTTATCCGCTTGCTGTCTTTTGACATAAGCCGGACAACCCCAAATTCTGAGATGACTCAGACTTGGTTTCTTACCATGCCATATCTCATACAGTATGGTAGGAATGGTTTTAGAAGGAACCCTATTCAGTATAAACAGTATCCCCAAAGAAAATCAGAGAGGTCTGTGAAGCTCATCATGGATCAGACCATATCTAATAGAGTCCGGTTCCTCAGTTCTAAAACTCCATTGAGTTGAGGTGTTCCAGGTGGAGTCCATTGAGAGACTATGCCATTTTTCTTGAGATAGTCCAAAAATTTCCAAGTAAGGTATTCACCTCCTCGATCTGATCAAAGAACCTTAATGGGTTTTTCAATTTGCTTTTCTACTTCATGTCTGAATTCTTTGAACTTTTTAAATGCTTCAAACTTGTGTCTCATAAGATACACATACCCATACCTAGATAAATCATCGGTAAAGATTATGAAGTAGACTAAGTTGCCTCTAGCAGGCACATCAAATGGGCCACATACATCTGTATGTACTAGACTAGAAGATCCATGGCCCTTTTCCCATGTCCTACAAAAGAGAGCTTAGTCATTTTGCCATGAAGATAGGATTCACAAATTGGATATGACTCGGAAGTCAGCAAACTCAATAGCCCAATTTTATCCAATTTGTTAATCATATCTTCTACTATATGACCTAATCTTATGTGCCATAGATATCTATCATTAGGACTATCCCTAGTATATTTTGATTTTATGGCATTCACATTTTGCTCAAAATTAAAAACAGATACATCAACATATAACTGATAAAGATCGTTAATAAGTAAATCACTTGTAATTTTATTTCTTTCATAAAGAATGTTATAATGGTCCTTAAGAAAACTAATTACATAGCCTTCTAATGCAAGGCAAGAAATAGAAATTAAATTTCTGCTTGCTGTAGGTACATAATAACAGTCTTTTAATACTAAGTCTAAATCAGATGGTAGTCGAAGAGAGTATGTTCCCACGGTCATGGTAGCAACTCTTGCTCCATTTTCAATATGCAGGATCATCTCACCATCTCTCAGCCTCCTGCTATCCTCAAGATCCTGCATAGAAGTGCATAGGTGAGCACTAGAACCAGAGTCAAGCACCCAACTGGATGCAGAAGAAACCATAAGGTTAGACTCAATAACGAGCATACCTTCAGAAGGATCTGCTTTCTTCTTCTTTAGGGTGGCCAGGTAAGAAGAGCAGTTTTGCTTCCAGTGGCCGTCATTGTTGCAATGGAAATACTTTCCTTTATCAACAGCCTTCTTCTTCAGCTCTGTCTTTTTCTTCTTTCCTCCTTCCACCTTCTACTTTTTCACAGACTTCTTCTTCTTTCCAAAAGATTTTCTCTTGAAAGAAGTTCATTCCATAGCAAGTACTGAGCCTTTAGAACCTTTCATAAAAAGCTCAGCGGTAACCAACATGTTCATAAGCTCGGCCAAGGAGTTTTGAAGTTTATGCATATGGTAGTTCATGATGAACTGCCCATATGCATCAGTCAAGGATTGTAGAATTATATCATTCTGTAGATCCAAGTCCAACCATACTCCGAGCTTCTCAAGCTCTTTCATGTCCTTGATCATCATCAGATAATGATCTTGGACTGACTACCCATCACGCATCTTAGCCTTGAACAGTCATTTAGTGACTTGATACTTGGCTGTGCGACTCTGTTCACCAAACATCTTGCTATAGGTGAGCCAACATTTGACGAGCAGTCCTGATATCTTCATGTTGGCACTGAAGTTCATCAGACATCGAGCCCAACATGTAGTATCTGGCCTTATTATCATCATCTGTCCACTTATCCAGAGATGCTCTTTGCTCAGCGGATGGACGAGCTAGATAAGGTGGGAGGGTCCTGGTCCAATACATGAGTTAACTTCTTAGAATCCAAAATAATTTTAAAGTTTTGGAGCCAATCCTTGTAATTTGGTCCGGTCAGTCTATGGGTGTCCAGGATTCATGCTAGTGGATTGGATGCAGACATTTTTCTGTAGAGAGTCAAAGTTTCTAGTTAGATATTGTAATTAAGACTTAACCAATTTATTTAGAAATTTTATTTTTAAACAAATTAGCTCTCACTATTTTCTTGGATCCCTACACTTTCCTCTGTAGAGATGCAAAAATCTCCATGATTACTGATTTCTAGTGGGTGGTGCAGTCCCACCGAACTGACTCATCACCTCACCTAACAGTTATTGGTGATGGGTTAGCCAATGAGTGAACAACTCTTGTTCAATGATTCTCTAATCATGGTGCACCCAAACTTGGTCTCTAATTCATGAATCTCACCATGTCCGAAATATTGATCCACTCCTTAGTTAAGTCAGACCCACCATTTGCACAGATTGGATTCCTAATTGAGTCTCTCACCATATCCAAAATATTGAGCCCAATTCATCCTCCAGCCTGTAGCATCCAATGCCTAATAGACATGGTTGCATCTTTTCGGTGCAACTGAGCCACTGTAACCAATCGAGAACAATCAACCCCGAAAAGGGCCCGCACATCTACAATGGTGGAAGACCTTAGACTTAATCTTTTCTTAGGAAGATTTGATTTAGGTCTCATTAAACTAGACTTGACATAGTCATAACCATTATGACTAACCTAGTGGCATGGGTTAGCTCGGATTATTGACCACCTCAGATCAGAACTGAGTCAACAAACATGGCCAGGTAAGTGAGACCGGTGGAAGGGATATGCCATTAACTCGACAAGAATGCATTCGAGTCGAGTAGCTCCCAATTAAAAATCAGTCGATCGTATCTGCCAAACTTACCTTAGACACCAAATTGTTGAGTCCAGAACCAATCGGATTAGCCTACAATCCAGACTCTAACCACTGAAGCCTAATTAGGTCTTAGCTTGATCGATCACTCACGTGACTCGATCTTGACCCAGACTTAATCCTATTAGGCTGGTCAATTTAAGCATTGTTGATCCCATCTAACCAACTCTTGATTCGGTTTGATCAACCGCTAGACCTAATTGAGCTACCCAAGCCCGAACCCAATTTTATGAACATGTCTTAGATCTAAAAATTCTTTAATTTTAGATCCTAATATGTTTCATAATCTTAATTCTTAATTAAGTTTAGGGTTCAAAAATAAAACATGTAAATAAGATCCTAGGGTTTCAGGATCTAGGATTTTGCAGAAAGTAAGTTTTCAATTTTTGATTAAGGACGAACGCGCAGCACCCCTACACATCATAAGAACACCCCATCGAATGGAAGGAGAGGGTCTTTAAGTCCCTACTTTATTCTTATGACCGGACGGCCAAGGGGAACGCCTTAATCAGAAATACAACTAATCTACAAAAACTAATTAGATCTAAGCATATATCTCATATAAAAAATTGATCTAATTAAAACATGTTTTGCATACATCTCATGTATCATGCATGCATATTTTTTAGATCTAAATTATCTCATAATCATCTAAAAAATTAAATTTAAATTTGATCTCATCAAATAAAATTTAATCTAGACCTATTTGTAGAACTATTCTACAACTAGTCTAAACATGCAACTATCATATCTCATATGAATAAATTAAATTTAATTTATTTTTATTTTTTAGATCTGATTATAATATTTATAAGATCAAAAAATAGTAAATAAATAGATCTTAAAAATTATATTTAATCAAATAAAAATTATGATTATACTAGACTACACATAGAATAATTCTATTCCTAGTCTAGTTATGTATCTCATACATATTAGATCTAGATTAATTAATTTTAATTTTTTAATTTTTTGAATTTTAGATCTAATCATATCTCATGTGATATCTAAAATCACTAATTTATTAGATTAAATTAGATCTAAATAAATTTTATAAGAACCTGGCTCTGATACCAGTTGAAGGAGAAAATCATGATTTTTCGGGTCAGGTTCGTTCAGATCTGATTGGATCGAGAGGCATATTTCAAAAATTTTCTCTTAGATCCTAATCAGATCTGATATTTTCTAGATCTAATTTTATGATCTGATAAATAAAAAAATTAAATTAAATTAAATCTAAATTAGTTTTACCTTGATATGGGTAATCCGATTACCCATTGATGATCTTGCTGATTGCCTTAAGGTTCTGGATCTAGCCATGCAAGCGCCTGGCCTCTACCGGTATCCACTCGAGACTGGATCTAGAGATCTTCTTTTTTTTATCTTTCTCCAAAAATTAGATCTAGATCTGATTTGGAGGATCTTCAAAACTTCCTTTCGAAGATCAGCAGTCGTCTCTGCAGCAGTGCTGCCTTCTTCCTTTCTCGTCAGCCTTTTCTTGCCTGAATCGCACTAATCTGAAGCCCAACTATCCTTGGATGTGGAGAGGAGAGAGATGGCCTGAAGGTGGCATGGAGAAAGGAGAGGGACAGCCTTGGGGCATGGCTAAGAGAGAAGTCACTTGAAAATTGGGTGCAGGCAGGTCTTTATATAGACCCTGCTGTGCCATGCAGTGCCACATCACCTCGGCCAATCACGTTGCCTTCGTTTAATCAGATCTAAATCTGATTGATGGGATGACATCATCCTGATCCAATCAGATGAGAGACCCACAGATTCATCCTAAGGTGGTGCCTAAGACTGGTCAAAGTCTATAGGTGAGGGTCACCTAGTTTGAATCCAAGAAGCAACCTGGAGTCCCATCCATATGGGACTCCAGGCATCCCTATCCATGGGCGCATGCCATCCTAGGCGTGTGCCCCCTCCTTTCCAATTTCTAGGGAGGGGACAAGCCCCTATCTGCTCTCCAATAAGTGCATGACACATGGGCAGATGTCCAAGGGTCAAAGGTCAATGTTTGACCAAAGTCAAAGGACAAGAATTAGCAGGTGATGGAAAAATGGCAGGTGTTGTCTTAAATTTATCTCATAAATTAAGACAACCCTTTTCTGAATCTGGACAAGCTCCAGTCAGACCAGGTAAAGATACCTGAGTGAGCACAAACTCATTTGGCTCAGTCGAGACAACTTTTAATGATAGAAAAAGGAGAATGTTAGGTTCAATCGTGTGCTAGCACGATTTTCTTGAACCTAATTGAATCTAATTCAAATCAATTGAACTGGGTTAGTTTAATTGATGATATCCAGATCCAAACCCTTATTTGTGTGACCTAGTTAGGTTCAGTTTTGTATGGTAATGGGATATGTCATGATCTCTATCATCGACATCATCGAAACTCCTTTCGATGGATCAGAACTCTTCTGATTCAGACAACTAGAATGATCGATCATCTAAATCATTCTAATTGCTCCCAAAATCCACCAGTGACACCTAGCAGTATATGGTGGCAATCCCATCAAAACTAAAGATGAACCTCTCGGTGCAGCTACTTGTGTGATTAAGTTCTTCTATCTTGAGCCCCGATCAGATTAGGGTTAAGGTGAACTCGTCAAACCCTAATTTCTTATCATATGATTTAATCATTCGATTCAAGTCCAATGTGAAAATCTTAATAGAAACTCTTTCTATTATTTCACTCTCTGCCATGGCCATGGGCTTATGGACTTGATTCTCATGATCATCATAGGGCTGCTCCTCATCCATCGAGGTAGATAGATTCCATCTTGGTGCAATCCAATTCCTACAATGAACATGCTATAGCCAACATACACCTCAGGATTTCGAATGGCTAGGAGATCGAGTCATGGTGTAGTCAAACTATAACACCCTCAAGATGAACTGCCGATGCACCTCAGGTCAAAGAACCAGACACACCACTGCAGCTTCGAGTCAGTCATCGACGAGAAGGTAGACTTCCTTATGACTACTCGAGGTGGTCACGCTCAGTGCCCTCGTTCTCTAATGAGTACCTGTACTCTCGCTCTGGTGTCTCTACACCATAGACTCAAGACTCATCTACTATAAAGAAGTGATTGTATACTAATCTTTTTGATCAATCACCATCCTCATGATGATCCTATGGTCAAGAGCATTTTATGAGTTAATAATGAAAATTCTTGTCTTAAATTTTCAACTCTTGAAAATAAGAATTATCATTACCATTAACTCAAGGAATGTATCATAGACACTAAATATACATATGTGATAGAAAATAATCCATTTTATTATTTATAGTCAAAATTATAATTTTACCCCTATAAGTGTATTACAAGTGTCAGCCAATTCTGGCTTCTCAGGCATACATATCTAACATGAAAGCGGTTAAGAAATCATTGCTATAGATTATCTATGGTAGCGGTTATGTAATCACTGCTATAGATTAACTATGGCAGCGGTTACATAACCGCTGTTATAGGTCGATCTATTACAGTGATTTATAAACTACTACAATAGGCTATCTATGATAGTAGTTCAAACAACCACTGCCATAGAGCTACAGCGACGACCGCAGTAGCACCGATTAGAAAATCGCTGTCATAGCCTATGGCAGCAATTTTTTGGACTACGGCAGTGGTTACGAACTGCTGCCATAGCCCTTTTTTATAGTAGTGTTAGGTTTTCTATCTTTTCAAAGCTCATAAGATGTTTTCTTTAAAATTGATCTAATTAGGACATGATTTAAGATGTAACATGCCGTGTTAATTACTTTCATCCAAAAGTATCTTAGGAGGTTGCTTTCACATAGCATGGAATGGGCCATTTCTTCTAGAGCCCTATTTTTCCTTTCTACCATCCCATTTTGTTGGGATGTCCTAGGTGCTGAAAAATTATGGCTTATTCTATTTTCATCATAAAATTTTTCAAAGTCTTAATTTTTAAATTTGGTTCCATGATCACTTCGAATACTATGAATTATAAAACCTATTTCATTTATAACTTTTCGATAAAATTTTGAAAAAATATGAAAAGTTTCATCTTTGTGTGCCAAAAAGAAAATCCATGTAAAACGTCAGCAATCATCGATAATTACAAAATCATAACATTTTTCACCTAAGCTTGTTGTTCTGGTAGGACCAAACAAATCAATGTGCAATAGTTTCAATGGTTTAGAAGTTGAAATAATGTTTTTAGATTTGAACGAAACTCTAGTTTGTTTACCTAGTTGGCATGCATCACAAATTTTATCTTTTTTAAAGTTCAATTTTGGTAAACCGATAACTAATTTCTTTTTGATAAGCTTTAAAAGTGCATACATACTAATGCATGCAAGCCTAAGGTTCCAAAGCCAACTAGTCTCATTAATTTTGGCATTCATAACTACTAGACATTGCATGTTTATCATAGAAAGATCATTCAAATCTACCATATAAACATTATCATGTCTATGTCCAACAAACTTAATGCCATCATCATTAGGACTAGTTACAATGCATAATAAAAATTCAAAAATAACTTTATAACCTTTGTCACAAAGTTGACTAATGCTTAAGAGATTGTGTTTTAAACCATCTACTAATAAAATATTTTAATATACTTGGAGTGATACCAATGTTACATATACCGATAATCTTTTCTTTGTCGTTGTCTCCAAAGATGATCATTCCTACACTTTTAGCATCAATCGTGATGACTTGGAACTCATCACCGATCATGTATCTTGAGCATCCGCTATCAAGATACCATCTTCGATTTTCTCCTTTGGATGCAAGACACACCTACATGCAAAATCAAGTCCTTATTTAGGTATCCAAGTTTTCTTGGATCCTTTAAGGTTAGTCATAATGGTTCCTTTTGGAACCCATTTTTTTTATATTTAAATTATTAGAAAAACATGTATAAGATTTATCTCCTAGTTTACCATATTTAAAGCAAGTAACATTTAAAAAATTATTGCTTTGTGAATCTACAAAAATATTTTTCAAAAGTTTTTATTTTCTTAGGGGGTTATAGCCTAGATCGAACTTATCATAAATGATCTTCTAATTTTCAAGAATCAAAAAAAGTTTATTTAAACCTAAAGTAAATTTTTCAACTATCGGTTTTAGCTTGTCGATTTTATTTTTCAAATTTAGGTTCTCTTGAGTTAAGACTAGTTTTTTACTTAGGATAATTTTATTTTCTTTTAGCAAGACTTGATTCTTAAATTTTAGATCTTTATTTTTAGTTTCTAATTTTTCTAAATCATCTACTAAATCATAGAAGACTTCTTAAAGTTCTTCGAATATAAATTCATTTGAGATTTTAGCATTTACCTTATTTTCATGTGCCATAAGGTACATGTTGGCTTGTTCATGAGCTTCTTTCTCTTTGAAACTTGAGTCGTCACTGTCACTTTATATTGCCACCATAGTCTTTTTCTTTTATTTCTTGAAAACCTTTTTAAGTTGAGGACATTCAGATCTAAAGTGCCTCGGGTTCTTACATTCATGGCAAATAAGGGGCTGCTCCCTATCCTTTTCCTTGCTATGCTCCCCTTTGGTAGATGGCCTCTTCCTCATCCCTTATTTTCTCTTTAAAAATCTCTTGAACTTTCTTATGATGAGGGCTATTTCTTCATCTTGTTCTTCATCTTCAATTTCATCAAATTTCTCATCTTGTTGAGTGGTAGATTTAAGGGCTATTGTCTTCTTCTTCTTGACATCTTCTTCTTGATGTTGTTTCATGCTTAGCTCGTGCGTCATTAGTGATGGTAGAAGCTCCTCCAAGGATAAAACATTCAAATCTTTGGCTTCTTGGATTGCAGTCACTTTGGCCTTTCATGTCTTTAGCAAAGATCTAAGAATCTTCCTCACAAGGTCACTATTAGAATAAGACTTGTCAAGACTTTTAAAATCATTTATAATATCCATAAATCTAGTAAATATTTCAGTTATTGACTCATCATGCTCCATTTTGAAAAGTTCATATTTGTGCACAAGCATGTTAATTTTTGACTTCTTAACTTGATTAGTGCCTTCATGAGTTACTTCTAATACATCCCATATTTTCTTAGCCGATATGCATGTTGAAATACGATTAAATTCAATAGCATCTAAAGCACAATATAAAACATTCATGACTCTTGCATTGAGTTGAGCCATTTTTTTATCAACCTCATCCCATTTCTTTTTGGATTTGGTTGATTCCATGCCATCAATTATCTTAGTGGATGTGTGTGGTACATTAACTATAGTACTCCACATATCATAGTCAAGTGCTTGTATGAATATTCTCAATTGAGCTTTTCAATAGGTATAGTTTGATCCATTGAAAAGTGGAGGTTGGTTCAAGGACTGCCCTTGGCTAGAGAAATACTAACTTGGTTTGCCATAGATCTTGATGGTTAAATCAAAGTAGGGCTAGAGCATCGAGCTCTGATACCACTTGTTGCCCAGCTATACAACCCAAGAGCGGGGGGGGAATTGGATTTTTAAAATTTTAAAGCTAATTTAAAGATATCAAGATTGAATGATGACATGCAAGTCATGTGTGTAAAGCAATTTAGGTTAGATGAAAATATAAAAGACTTGAAAGAAAAAATTTAACAAACTAAGGAAAAAAGATAGCAAGCATACCACAAACAAGCAAGATTTATAGTGGTTTGATGCTTTTCTTGCACCTACATCCACTCCCCAAGCTCCTACTTAAAAATTCAAGACCACAAAATATATTCAATTAGAATACAATGTCAGTACCTCCGATCCTAGCTATTCTAAGCTAGCACACTTATTTTTTGGATACAAGCCAACCCTACACACTCTAATTTAAGGTTTGGATCAATCCTCCCAAGTTTTGGAATCCTTCCAAAATATAAAACAAAATAATACAGTAGAGTATAAGAGTTAATGACAATCAAATACAAATATAGCTCTCTTAATGAGCAAATAAAACCTTAAGAATGCTTTTCACAATAATGGAGGAAGCTTTTCTGATTTTTCTCAAGATTGTTGGAGACTTGAATGAGCTCTTGAGAGGTTGGTGAACTTGAAATGAAAGCTTCTTTGCTTGAAATGAAAGATTTCCTTCACACAAAATGGTATGAGCCATATCAACTAAGGTTCTATTCTTTCTTTCAAATATACCATTTTGTTGAGGAGTTCTTGGTGCAGAAAAATTATGTTCAATGCCATGTTCATCACAAAATTCTTTAAAAATTTTACTTTCAAATTCAGTGCCATGATCACTATGAATACAAATAATAGTTAAGTTTTTTTTATTTATCATCTTTTTATAAAACTTTGAAAATATTGAAAATGTTTCATCTTTGTGTGCCAAGAACAAAACCCATGTGAAATGAGAGTAATCATCAATAATAACAAGACCATACTTCTTTCTTTCTAGGCTTGTAATCTTAGTAAGTCCAAATAAATCCATGTGTATCAATTCAAGAGGCCTAGAAGTTCAAATTATATTTTTAGATTTGAAACTTCTCCTAGTTTATTTTTCAAATTGGCAAGCATCACAAACATGATCAAACATAAAATTCAGTTTTGGTAACTCTTTAACTAAATCTTTGTTAAGTAATTTAGATAGAGTATGCATGCTTGCATGTCCTAACCTATGGTGCCGAAGCCAACTAGTTTTTTTGATGTTAGCATTTGTTGCAACTAGGCATTGACCACTCTTCATGGCAATTTCATCAAGATCCATCATGTAGATGTTGCCATGCCTAAATCCAATAAATTTTAAATTATCATCTAAGGAACTAGATACTATGCATATAGATGATTCAAATGAAACTTTATAACTTTTATCACATAACTGACTAATACTAAGCAAATTATGTTTTAAGTTATCAACTAACAAAATATTATCTATGAAGGTAAATGGAGTAATCAGAATTTTATAAGTACTGATAATTCTGCCTTTGCCGTTGTCGCCAAAGATGAATATTCTTCCTTCTTTCCTTTTAAGGGTGAAGAACTGCTTCTCATCACCCAACATATGCCTTGAACAGCTGCTATCCAAGTACCATTCATATTTAGATCTATTGGTTGTAAGGTATTTCTGCACAAAAATTTAGGTGATAGTTTTAGGTATCCAAGTCTTCTTGGGTCTTTTACGGTTAATAGTCAAGGTTCCTTTTGGAACCCAAATTCTTTTAAATGGTTTTCCATTAAGTTTTCTAGTGTTACATGCAAATGCCTTGTATCCCTTTTTGTCACAATTGAAGTAGGTAATTTGAGAGGTGCTAATGGATGAAGGTGCAGTGAAGAAGTTCTTTAGAAATTTTGTTGTCTTTAGGTTTATATCCTAGGCCAGCTTTATCATAAACTCATCTTTGATTATTTAATATCATTTGTAATTTTTCTGAACTACATGTGAACTTGTCAACTAATGGTTTTAGTTTGTCCAATTCACTCTTTAGAATTTTATTTTCCTCTTTCAATTTGTTATATTCACAAAGTGCTTCTTCCTTTTCTTTTGCAAGTATTTGATTCATTTGTTTAAGATTTTTGTTTTTTATGTTTATCTTCTTAAAGTCTTTCATTAAGTCATAGAATGCATCTTGAAGTTCATCAAATGAGAATTCTATATTAGGTGTAGAGGATACCTCTTCATCTTGTGCCATCAAGCACAAGTTTGCTTCATTTTGATTTTTTTTCTTTCAATATGACTCGTCACTATCGCTCTAAGTTGCTATCATAGCCTTCTTCTTTGTTCTTTTGGATGCTTTCTTCAACTGAGGACAATCAGCCCTAAAATATCCAGGCTTCTTGCATTCATTGTAAATGGGTTGATCCTTTTTTTCTCTCCTTGCTAACTTCTCCTCTAATAAAGCTTCTTTTCTTGAATCCTTGTCTTCATCTTCCCATTAATTTCTTGAATATTTTGATCACCAGGGCCATATATTCATCATTCTCATCATTAGTGGACGGATCATCTTTCTCTTCAACAGCAATGAATTTTAGGGCAATGATTTTCTTCTTCTTGTTGTCTTCTTGACTATGCCATACCATTGCAAGCTCATGAGTCATCAAGGATTCGATAAGTTTTTCAAGTAATAGTGTGTTCAGATCTTTTGCCTCTTGGATGTCTGTCACTTTGGCTTTCCATGACCTAGACAATAACCTGAGAATCTTTCTTACTAATTCACTGTTAATATAAACCTTTCCTAAACTCTTTAAATCATTTATAATATTAGAAAATTTAGTGTACATACTAGTGATAGATTTAGTTGGATCCATTTTAAATAGTTCATATTGATGAACTAGCATGTTGATCTTAGTTTTTTTAACTTGATTTGTTCCTTCATGAGTAACCTCAAGTCTATCCCAAATTTTTTTTTATAGAATTGCAAGAAAAAATTTGATTAAACTCATTAGCATCAAGGGCACAATAAATAATATTCATTGCCTTGGTATTTAATTGGACAAGCTTTTCATCCAATTCATCCCAATCCTTCTCTAGCTTAGGAGAGGACATGCCATTCACAATGATTGTTAGTGTGTGCAGCCCATTAACAATGATACCTCATATATCATAATCAAGGATTTGTATAAAAATATGCATGCAAGGTTTTCAATAGGTATAGTTGGACCCATTGAAAAGAGGTGGCCTATTGGTGGATTGCGCCCTTCAGCAAGAGATGCTCCTAGTTGGGTTGTCATAATTTTTTTTTTTAGTTGAAAAGATCAATAATTAGCAGAGAACCAAGGCTCTGATACCAATTGTCGCCCAGCTAGACAACCCAAGAGAGGGGGTGAATTGGGTTTTTAAAATTTAAAGCAAGTATGTGCAGAAATAAACTATTTGAATGTTAGGTGAGTGAGTTACGAGAGCAATGAGAAGCAAGAGAGAAGCACACACACACAAACAAGAAACTTTTATAGTGGTTTGGTGCACTCCTAGCACCTACGTTTACTCTCCAAGCAAAACTTATGAAAATTTTACTATAATCCCTCAAGATTATAGCCAGATAATTTTTCTGGACTCACTATCCTAAAATCTAGTTAGTTTTTTCTTAGGTTCACCAATAGCAACCTTTACAATCCTCTGTTAGGATAATATAAACCAACAAATGTAAAGTAAAAGTTCAAACCCCTAGTTTTAGCCCCTGCTAAAATCTAGTACACGAAGAGGAAAACAAATTTTTACAACACAAAATGCTTCTTAAATTGAGCTAAAATATTGTCGATGCAGTTTGTTAGTTGCCTCCTTAATTGCTAGGAATGATTGCACTTGAGGATGCTTTAATGCTCGAGAGAGCTTTGATTAAGAAGATTTTCTCATTGAAAAACTAGACATTCTTACTTTTCTCTCATTTTCTTCTTGTTGAAAGGGTATTGCTTCTTCTCTTTTATATCTAAACCATTTCCATCACACTTGAAATGATTAAAGTCTACAAAAAACTTGAATCTGATCGTTAGAGGCAAGAACTAGCCATTGGAGATGAAAAAAAGAAAGTCTAGAACTATCCATTGAAAAGCTATCATCGTGTTTCGAGACATCTTAGATTGTCTCAAGATGTCTCACCCAACTTCGAGACCTTTCGATTTGACCAACAGATGTCTCGTTCTCAGGTGCCTAAAAATTAGCTATCTAAAAAAAATCTATCCTCTAAGATCGAGTCCTCTCGCTTCTGATGGAGACATCTCGCTTGACTTCGAGACCTCTCAAGAATTCTTTGAGACGTCTCGGCCTCAAAGTGTAGAAATAATATTTCTATTTTTTGAGAGATATCTCGTGTTCAATTCAAAACTTCTCAAAATTATGCTAGAACCTTGTTTCACCATGCCAAACACCATGAGATGTCTCAAAAATTTTTGGAGATGTCTCAAAAATGTTCCAAGGCTATTTTCATGGAAAAACTTGCTATAAAACAAGAGATTTTGATCTTGACTTAATTGCACTTTATGTCTTCCTTATTTTGGTCAAAGAGCTCTCTTTCTTCTAATATTTAGAATACTTTAAAAAATATATATATCAGTAATCTTATGCTTTAATGTTTGGTCATCATCAAAATCACTTAGGAGGTCAATACCAAACCCCCCACCCCCTACCTGAGCCTAGCTTAAAAATTCTTTTTGAGCATCAGGGTGGGCTTAGGCTTGATGATTTTAGGAAAAATTGGGCCCGAGCTACAAACTAGGAGTAGAAACTTTTTTAAAAAAAATAAAATAACAACTTAAAAATAGTACTTAAATCAAATACCAACAAAGTAATCAAGGAAAAGAGGAAAAGAAGAAGTCTCAGATTTATTGGGGGCTCACGTTTGGGAGCTTAGGGAGGCAAGAAGTAATCAAGGGCTTTGGGAGGTGGGAGGTGGCTAAGGGCTCAGGGAGGCAGGGAGCGGTCGGGGCTTGGGGAGGTAGCTTAAGGAGGTGGCTAGGGGCTCAAAGAGGTGGAAGATGGCTAGTAGCTCATGGCCAGGGGCTCAAGGAGGTGGGAGGCGGCTAGCAGCTCAAGGCCAGGGGCTTGGGGAGGTGGTCGGGTGCTTGAGGATGTCGGATCTAGTGGTTCGACGAGAGAAAATGGGGACTACATGTGGGGGAAAGAGTGGGGCGGTCAAGGGACCAGAGGTGGAGGAAAGAGGGTGTGGGGGAAAATGAGAGCGTGTGGAAGAAAATGAGGGCACGTAGGGGGATGGTGGAAAATGAGGGCACCAAAAAGGAAAATTTTTTTTATTTGGTACAAGGGTCGGACTGGATCATGATTGACTCCAATTTGATTTGGTTTCTTGATCGAATCCTAATGTTGAACCTGGATCCAATCCAATAGAAGATCAGGTCAGATTGGGTCGTGTCCATGATCAAAAATTTTGCCCCATTAGATCATTTAGGTCGGGCCAAATTGGGTCAAATCATATCAGATAAATATATAATCCCACTTTATTTACTCTATGATTTACATGTTGGATCCAATGCTGAATTTGGATCGAGTCGAATTGGATTGGGTCGGATCTAAATTTAGTAAATTTAGACCCAACCTAAAAAATTGAACAGGTTCAATTTTAGACCCCGATCCATCCCTACAAGTTCTTTAAAATGGATTGGATTTGATCTAAAATGATCGATTTGGGTCGGGTCATGGATCAACCCAACTCATTTGCAGCCTTATTCAAAATATATCGACCAAAATAGAGTGAAATAGAGGAAAAAGATTCACATAGCTAACCACAACTTGCTCGAGATTACATTTTGGTTAAGTTGATTTTAATGTTTTTAACTTCCAATACAAATGCATCTATTTGAAAACAATAGATCCTGGTTCATATCTTGGATGGTCTGTCCTCATGTGATTATTGCTGTTAGAAATAGTTGAATCAGCAAAATGAAATCCTAAAATCATCATAACCTTTCTACACAAATCTTAAAGAAAACCTCTACATATAGGCCATACTGTATATTTTGACATTCAATATAAAAAGTAGAAATTAAAAGAAACTATAGTAACAGCTGATTAGAGCAATTAATTACCACCATGGCATTTGGCGATCGTTATGCAGTCGTCGCCACCACCATTGCTAATACTCACGAAACCTGCGAAGACAGCACTATGGCATAAAGGCAATGCTTTGCGATAGGTGACAGTGTTGCACGACAAGAGAAGAAGGGGGGTAGGGAGGAAAGAGGAAGGCAGGGGGAAGAAGGGGGGAGGGGGGCTTTGGGTGGTGGGCCGAGGGCTCGAGGATGCCACCAAGGTGAGGCAGGGCGAGGGCTCGGAAAGGTGGGTTGGGGACTTGGGGATTGGGTCATAGGGAGGTAGCCAATGGCTCGGAGAAGTAGGATCTGTCAGTGAGGATGTAGCCAAGGGGCGGTAGGCTGGGGGCCTAGGGAAGCAGGAGGCAACTGAGGGCTCGGGATCTAATGGATGGGGTCTCAGGGAGGTGTTCACAGGGAGGCGGGTTAGGGGCATAGGGATATGGCTGGGGGGCTTGGGGATGCTTGATTCGGTAGCAACGGAAAGAGGGGAACTGGAGGCGACTAGGAGGAGGTGGGGCAGGGGCTCAAGGAGGTAGTTGGGGCTTGAGAAGGCAGGAGGCAACCGAGGGCTCGGGATCTAGTGGGCAAGGGCTCGAAAAGGTTGCCAGGGTCTTAAGGAAGCAGGATTTGGTGGCTAAGGGCTCGGAGAGGTGGTCAGTGGCTTGGGGCAGCGGGATCCAGTGGTGGGGCAAAGAGAAGGATTGGAAGTAGGGGTCTGTCACCGATGAGAGAGGCAACCTAGGAACCGAGAGGGGGGTGGAGGAAAACTAAGGCACACGGGGCGGGGGTGGGGGTGGTTGGGGGAAAACAAGGGCATGCCAGAAAGCACAAATAGGTAGAAAAACTTATTAGCGATAGCAAAACATCATCGCTAATAAGTATCTTCCATCACTAACAATAATAAAATCTAATTAAAAATAAAATAAAATTATATTTTATTAGCTACAAAACTTGCCATCGCTAAAAGCATTAAAATTTTATTGCTAATAATTTTTTTGTGATGTGATAAAATTTAGGTCATCATTTTTCGTCGATAAAAATTATTATTAGTGATGGCAACTTTGCCGTCTCTAATAGCTGCCACTAAAAATGCTTTTGCTTATAGTCCCTCTCCCACTCCAACTTTTCTCTCTTTCCAAAGGCTAGCAACCATGATAGTGATGGACACCAGCCGACACACTCTATGATGTGCATTTTCACTACAAAGGCCCACACATGTTTGGATGGGCAACATATCACCCATCTCAAAAGTATAGGCTATCACTCATCAACTTGCAATGCCAAATATGGTGGGTAGCATGATGGTGAAAGCCATCCACTTCTAAGATGGGTAATATGTCATCTGTTATATAATGCAAAACTTTCTACAATGCAAAATATGCACTATAGAAGCTCTAGCTCCCTACAATCTCTCTCTATATTGGAGAGAAATCTTTTACTTCACTTCTCTCTCCTCCTCTTTCTTCCTTTCTCCCTCTCTCCCTCTCTCTTTCCCAACATCACCTCCATCTATAATCTCTGGTGCACCCCTTACTTTTCTTCCTTCCTCCCTCTCTCCCTCCACCCTATCCTCCTTTGTTGCTGCGAATTGTACCCTGCTTTAATGAAAATCCTTGAAATCTAAAGTAGTTATCACCAATATATAACTCCAAAATAATGACCATGGAACAAAATCAATTAAAACATCATCATTATTAGTACCTTCTCACAATGGCCACAATTGCATCAAACAGCCCAACAAGGCACTTAGTTCTCAAATGCAGCCATTCGTAGTTATAAAAACCAATCAAGACCTTCCGATCGGTCTGGAAAACTAGTGAACTAGGTCCCTAGTTTGTCAAATTTCTTATCTGATTGGAATTGCAACCTTCTCGGCAAAGTACAAGAGAGGCAACTAGTGTTTGGTCAAAATTGGTGTTGTTGGTAGTTAGAAAAGCAACAAACCCTTCTTTTAAAATTTAATCCAAGGTGATTATACTCTTGATTTTATACTAAAAGGTTTTAAAATCAGTCATTTTTTATATAATAAAAGTTGAAAAAAGCTAAATTTCTAACTCCTTTCCCTCAATTCTCCTCTATTCTCTCTACTTAGGCAGCCCTGCCTCTCTCAAACTTTTCTCTTCTCAATGGCCAGCAACCATGATATATAGTTATGGATGCTATAGAGGTGACACATCTATGATGTGTATTTTTAATTGCAAAGGCTTATGCATGGTTGGATGCACAACATATCATCCATCTCAAAAATGAAAGCTATCCCTCATTAACTTGCCATGTCAAACATGTTGGGCTGCATGATGGTGATAGCCATCAATTTCATCCATCTCAAAAATGAAAGCTATCCCTCATTAACTTGCCATGTCAAACATGGTGGGCTGCATGATGGTGACAGCCATCAATTTTGAGATGGGCAATGTGTCATCCATTAGGCAATGCAAAACTTTCTATAGTGCAAAATATGCTTCATAGAAGACCCTAGCTCCCAACCATTGTTCCTCAGAGGTACCAACTCAGGGGGAGGGGGGGGCGGTAAATTGGATTCCTTAAAAATTAAAAAAAAAGTATGTGCTGTAATTACCAATTAAAGGAGTGAATTGTGATGTGCATGCCACAAATTAAACTCTAAAGTAGGGAATAAGGGTATGTAAAGAAGCACAATCATAAATACAAGAAATTTATAGTGGTTCAGTATTAAACTCGAAACTTACGTCCATATTTGTACTACCATCATGTATAGTGTGGTCCTAGGGCTAGGACAGAAGTTATCCTAGGGTGGAGGCAATGTCTTGCCCTCTATAGGCTTAAGGTTCAGGTGTGAGGACTTCGAGAGGCTTGGGAGGTGCTTTGGAGACTTGGGGACATAAGGTAGAGCAAAGAACCAGAGCCAAAAAGAAGAATTGCCAAAAAAGGGGCTGGCACATAGTTAGAGACATCTTGGTCTCAGGTGGAGACATCTCGGTTCCTACCAAGATGTCTCGAGGATGAACTAAAATGTCTCAGTCTCAAAGTTCAAATTGATAAAAAGTGGCATTCGGCACAGTCCCAGGTAGAGAGGACCCAGTTCTAAGATGAGTCATCTCAGATATAGGTGAGACATCTTGGTCTCAGTTAGAGATGTCTCTATTTTTGCGAGTAGAAACGTAAGAAGTTCTGCTTGGGTCTAGGATAGGGCTTTTTCTTAGGGATCTTAAGGCCTAGTTTGAGAGATCTTAAGGGAGCTAACTCTTATATGAGTTAGGTTTAGATCCAGGGGATGAGAGCATGTAAAATCATGGATGTACATGGATTTGGGTAAGTACTTTCATGTATTGAGTTAGCATGAAGGAGATTTTCATCTGGGGTTTGAGTTTATAATGGTTTATATGGTGTAGCAAAAATCTTAGGATATATAAACCCAAGTATTATAACTTTTACAATAGTGTGGAATATAATTAAGCTTTTCTTCCTAACTCTCTTCTTTTCTTTCTGGTTCCAATGCCAAAACCCTAGGACCATCTTCTTTCTCTCTTCTTCTTAGATCTTCTTCAGTTTACTGAATTAACACCCAAGTTTTATGTAAGAGATCAGATCTATGGCTATGGATTCGAGCAGTCATATGCACAATAATTGGTATCAAATCATGGTTAAGCATGGAAGAGGAAAAAGATCATATTTTAGTAGATGATTAGTAGTGAGGTTCAGATCTAAGGTTTTCTCCAGGCTTCATGAGGAATGAAGAGATCTAAGGGCTGCTGTCCATCGTTCTTAGTCAAGGTAACTTTCAGAACTACCTATTTGTTGTTATTTGATTCAGATTGATCATAAAAGACAATGGGTTGAAGGTAGAATTTAAGAAGTTTGATCATAAAGGTAGTTTCACAATGTGGAAGGTTAGGATGGAGGATTTGTTGGTTCAGTTAGGATTGGATTTGGCCTTGGAGGATAGATTGGAGGAGATGACAGACAAGATATGGATATCCTTAGAGACAAGAGTGTGTGCCATGATTAGAGCTTGTTTAGTAGATGAGGTTTTGTATGGCATGTTTGGAAAGAGGGTACCTAAGGATTTATGATCAAGATTACACCAGTTGCACATGGGAAAAAATATGTGCAACAAGTTGATGCTGAAAAAGCAACTATATAGCCTTCAGATGTAGGAGGGCAAGAATGTTGCGAGGCATATTCAGCAGTTCAATCGGATGAGTATGGATTTGCTCAACATCGGGATAGATCATGAATATGAGGATAAGATTTTATTATTGCTATATTCGCTACTTGAGAGCTTCGATCCATTGGTGACGACGTTACTATATTATAAGGAGACACTAGTATACGAGGAGATCATGTCAATGCTTAGGTCCAACGAACAATGGAAATGGATGATGAAGAGGAAGGTCTTCCAAGAGGATCTGGTAGTTTCAGAGAGGCCTAGAAAAGGAAAGAAGAAGGATAATCAAAGGAGCAACAAGTAGTCTAAGAGATGCTTCAAGTGTGGTGAAGCAGCACTTTAAGTAGGAGTGTCTGCTTTGAAAGAAGTACAAGAAAGAAGAAAAGTTGGATTCCATCAGTTCAGTCACTGAAGAAGAAAAGTCAGATGAGCTCTTGCTAGTTTTGGAGGAGACCATAGGATGCAATATATCAGAGACAGCTTCGAAGGGGTTCATGGGGTGTGAAGGGTTCGAAGGGGCAGGATGATGTTCGAGGTGTAGTGGCAGGCCCAATAGTGCAGCATTGGATGGTTGGCCTTAGATGATTCAGTGATAAAGTTGGCTTCTGTAGCATCAAGAGGACTTTGATTTTATGTGGAGCACTAGGCAAAGATGGATTTACAAGTAGAGAGAGATGTGGCATGAGTTCAGAGCAAAGGGGTGCAAAGGAAGGAGCGATATCCCAGCACCAGCATCAGAGATGCACAATTCTAGGTAGAGCGACATGTGCAGGTAGATAGACATAGTTCTGAGGAGACTATGTCAGGATATGTAGTGAGTGCCGGTACAAAAATGTGATCTCCATGAAAGTCCAGGATAATTAATGCGGGTGCTAAGTAGAAGAGTACCTATAATTTTTAGGATGGTGTAAAGAAGAAAGCCAAGATCTTCAGTGGTGGAGGTGGTCATCCCAAAGGCCTTAAAGGAAGCTTAGTAGCTGAAGAAGGATGGTGGTGGCAAGGTATGCACAAGAGGCTGTTAGGGCATACAACGACAGCAGGATCGTGGAGGAGGACATTGTCAGGTGTGCCAAAGTTTGGGTGCACCATCATGGAGATTGTAAGGATTGGTGTGGTGCTCCCAAGCCTTGGGAGGTCATAGGAGGAGTTAGGATAATAACTCCAAGAAGACTAGGATAGATGTGGTTCTAGAGATAGGACAAGAGTTGTCTTGAGGTGGTGATGGTGTCTTGCCCTCCATAGGCTTGAGGTTCAAGTGTGAGGACCTTGAGGGGCTTGGGAGGTGCTCCGGAGACTTAGGAACATAAGATGGAGCAAAGAACCAAAATCAGGAAGAAAAATCAGCCAAGAAAGAGGCTGGCACATAGTTAGAGAAGACATCTTAGTCTCAGGTGGAGACATCTCAAGGATGAATCGAGACATCTCAATCTTAGAGTTCAAATAGATGAAAGCGACATTCGGCACAGTCTTAGGTAGAGAGGACTCAGTTCTGAGATGAGTCATCTCGGATGCAGGCGAGACATTTAGTGAGTACTGTTTGGATCTAGAATAGGGCTTTATCCAAGGAATCTTAAGGCCTATTTTGAGAGGTCATAAGGGGGCTAGCTCATATATTGATCAAGTTTAGATCTAGGGGATGAGAGCATATAAAATCATGGGTGTAGATTGGTTTGGGTAAGTGCTTTGATGTATTAGATTAGCTTAAGGGAGTTTTTCTGCTGTTTGGATTTATAAGGGTTTATGTGGTATAGTAAAAATCCTAGGATATACAGACCTAGGTATTGTAACTTTTATAATAGTGTGGAATACAATTAAGCTTTTCTCCCTAACTCTCTTCTCTTCTCTCTAGTTTCAATGCCAAAACTCTAGGGCCATCCTCATTCTCTCTTCTTCTTAGATCTTCTTCAGTTTACTAGATTAACACCCAGGTTCTATGCAAGAGATCGGATCTACTGCTATGAATCTGAGTAGCCATAGGCACAACACACATGACTTAAAATGCTGGGGGCAAAACCATCAAGAAACTTTGAAATTTTTAACCACTCACAAAAACATATTTTCTCATCTCCATGCAATATATAACTTGTAGTTGGCATTAAAAGTTTTTCACTATCACAGGGCACCAAGTGCAACTCATGCCATAGTCCCATTCTTTCCAAGTCTAGCTAAGAATTCAAATTATCCTTTGTTTTCCATTGATGTTAAGAAGTATCCCAATAACATTATCATAAATATTCTTCTCAATGTGTATGACATCTAAGTTATGATGATGTAGGAGATATTGCCAATAACGTAATTCAAAAAATATGCTCCACTTCGTCCAATTCAACTCTCATTTATTATGCTTTCATTTACGACTCTTAGAAACTTTATCAAATTTGACACTGCTAATGGCCTCAATTATGCCAATATGTCATCTCTGCTCATCACACAAGGTGGCCCACGCATCTCTAACATTCCATTAAATCATCGATTTTGATGGGTTTTCCAAGAATGATTAGATGGTAAAACCTACGATGACCCATATAGGCAATTTTTCTTCCATGTTTTAGTCTAATGTTGCAACAATCATTATTGCAAATTGAATATGCCAAATATCCTTTTATGCTCCATCCAGATAGGTTACTATATGCTGAAAAATTGTTAATTATCCATATTATCATCTTATGCAATCAAAAATTTCTTTTACTAACTAAATTGTATGTTGCAACACTAATCTTCCAAAATTCTCTCAATTCATCGATTAAGGATCATAGATAAACATCTATCTCATTACCAGGAGCTCTAGGTCCAAGAATAAGTAATGATCAAAATATAAATGGCTCTTTCATGTATTTCTATGGTGCAATATTGTATGGCATTAGCATAACCAGCCACATACTATAAGCATTGCTCATGGTCCTGAATGGATTGAAACCATTAGATGCTAGGCCAAGTTGAATGTTGCATGGGTTAGTAGCAAAATGAGGATATTGTTTGTCGAATTCCCTTCAAACTATAGAGTTTGCTGGATGAGTAATGATGTCATCCTTAGAAATTCTTATCTCATGATGCCATCTCATCGCCTCGATAATCCTCGATGATTGATAAAATCTCTAAAGTCTTGGTGTTAATAGAAAGTATCTCAAAATCTTGTGAGGCTGCTTCTTATCTCTTTCAGAATCTTCAGCATACCTTGACTCACCACATTCTGGGCAACAATCTAAGTATTGATACTCTTTATAAAACAATGCACAACTATTCTTGCATGCATGTATCGGTGTATAACCCAGTCCAAGGTTACGCATATATTTTTTTATCTCTGAAAATGATTTTGAAAGTTTTTCACCATCCGATAATGCCTCTTTGATTAAGTTCAATATAAAGTCAAATGACTTTTGACTCTAACAAAACATGATTTTACCATGGAGAAGCTTTATCAAGTACTCAAGCATTGAGAACTTCTTACAATTTGGATACAATGGCTCCTTGGCATATCTCATGTATTTTTTAAAATGTCCATCATTTGTACTATCTATACTATCAGGAGAGTTGTTAAGAGAGTTATCAAAATATGCCCATTCATATGAATCATTCAACATCTTATTGATACCAATTGATTCAGGCTGTTGACTCATATATTGGTCTCTTATGTTAGTAGGTCTACATTTCTAATGCAAATCCCAAATAGTATACTTTGAATCCATACCCCAATTCAACAAGTGCTTCAATGCTATATCTGGAGGCTAGAAGTAATTATTGTGACATCTTCGATAAAGATATTTGATTTTATTGGGATCATCCAACTCTTTCTTATGCAAATCTTATAAAATCCCTAATACTTGGTCAGTATTCAAGTAAGATGATAGAGCGAGCATTCATCTAACTCTTATTGATATTTTTCATTTATCTATGAGAAATATTTATCATTAAAGTATGTGTCATTAGTAAGATTTTAAAAATGCATGATCCTATCCATTTCTAAAAGGTATGACCCTATTTCTTTTAGTAGAGCAATAATCTTATTATTGTTATTAGTCGATATTTTATTTTATTATTATAAAATTTTTTGCAGTATCCCCTCATGGTTCTCCAAATATACGATGTGAATACGGTGCCTATGCACCATATCCAATATACACCCGAAACAGAATAGAGATAACTACTGAATACCACATAACAAAATAAAATATCGACTAATAACAATAATAAGATTAAAGCTTTTTCAAAATACTCATAAATGGGGCATCCAACAGTCGATCCTGATCGAGATCAACTCCTGAATGGGAATCTATAGCTTAATGCAATTTAGCTACCATCTCTGAACATACATTCAGGGATGAATTCCTAAGTTATCAAAAAAAGGATAACTCTGCATTTCAATAGTATTTCCTCTAAAATATGGATGTTTTTCATATTAAACTATAAACTTCATTAGGGACTAAATAGTAACACAAAAAATTTTGTGTAATAAATTCTACAATAGGGACTAAACTGTAAATAATTAAGGACTGAGATAAAATATTACAATCTATAAGGCCTAAAATGCAAAAGTGCCACATAACCTAATGAAGCAAATCAGGTTCATATTTTGGATTGAAACCCAAAACTTGAAACCTATTAAAGGGTCTCCTTCCACCCCCCGTAGCACCCATTTGGCCTCTAAAAATGGGCTAAGCCCCATGGGTTAGCCCATTTGGCCCATGAGTTGGGCTAGCTAGGGATGAAAATAGGCCAGGCCAGGCCAAGCCTGTACTATAAAATATTAGCCTGAGCTTGGCCTATCGAACTAGTTCATGCTTAAAATAAAGCTCGGCCTGACCTGTTTTGCAAAATAAAAAAGCTTGGCCTAGCTTGAAAGCCTATAAACATTAAGGCCTTTAAGTAGACCAATAGGCCTAAGCCTTAAAGGCCTCAACACAAGCCCAAAAGTCTATCAAAAGATAATAATTTTTTACCTCTAACAAGCTTCAAATTATAGAAAATATAACTTGAACCAAATGGAAAGTAGAAAGTAGTATCTCAAGAACTATTTTTACCATGAAAAGCTAATGATTTAATAGGCTAGGCCGATGGTAGGCTAGGCCATAGGCTCCTGATAAGCCGCCTGGCATATTTCCACCCGTAGGGGGCTAATTCATATATGGATCAAGTTTAGATCCAAAGGATGATAGCACGTAAAACCATGGGTGTGCATGAGTTTGGGTGAGCGCTTTCATATATTGAGTTAGCCTAGAGGAGTTTTTGAGTTGGGTTTATTAGTGTTAATGTGGGAACCCTAGGATATATAAACCATTGTATTGTAACAATTATAAGGAGCAGAATACAATTGAACTTTTCTTCCTAACTTCCCAACTTTTTTCTCTCTCTAGTTCCAATACCAAAATCCTAGGTACCACCCCCTTTCTCTCTTCTTTTTTGTTCTTCTTTAGTTTACTAGTTTAACATTCAAGTTCAAGCAAGAGATCGGTCCAGGGCTGTGGTTCTGAGCAACCATTGGTATAACACCTACTAACCTAAAATTCCTGTAATGAATTGCAAATGTTAATTAGACTTCCAGTATCCAATATTCAGATAGTAATAGCACATACAGAGAAATTATAAGGAGTTATTATATAAGTATTTTTTCAAGCAACTGATTGCTTGATTCTCCTATTTGGCCTGTTAGGATCAAGAAAAGCAAGATATTGAGGATAATTTTTCTTCTAATGACCCAGCTTCTTACGAAAGAAACACTCTGCTTGGCTCTTGCCCACCTTAGACTTCTTGCTCTAACTAGGCTTAGGAGCCCCAGCATGATTCTTCTTCACCTTCTTTTTCTTTCCTCTCTTAAAGGATCGATGACCTATAGAAGTCCCACCTACCACATTAACCAACTCCTTGTGGAGCTAGTTGTCCTTCTTAAAACTCCACAGCAATCCCAACAAACCATGGTAGTTCGCTGTAGGCTTAGTCATTCTGTAATAACTCAGGAAGGATAGATAAGACTTCAAAAGCAACTTCAGAATAGCATCCTTGCCTAACTATTCATGTAACAAAAAGCCAAGTTTGCTCAGGCACTTAATTTGCTCAATCATGTACAGTACATGATTAATGATCGATGCCCCTTCTCACATATGGGCATTAAAGATAGCATAGAATGTCTTACATCTCTCAGCATCCTCAAGGGTGCCATAGGATTCTTTCAACTTATGAAGCATCTCCTCGAGCTATGTGTCCTCAAACTTACAACTAAACTTATTGTTCATGGCTATCCTCATGATGTAATGCACAATTATGCAGTCATTGAGCCACTTCTAATTAATGTCTCTTCTCATACCACATGCATTGGCAGCAAGTTCCTTAGGTGTAGGATCCATAATCACATATAAGATCCTCTTATGCTCTAGAACGATCTTCAACTGATAATACCAGCTATTGAAGTTGGGTCCGGTAAGCTTATTGTTGTCTAATAGCAAGCAGAGTAACAATGTATTAGCCATTACTGACAAAGGAAAACTAAAATCTTATTAGTATATAAATTATTTAATTCTAAAGACTTAGACTTTAGTCTAAAGTTTTTTCCACTATTTTATATGAATTGATAGCCTCTACCTTCAATTCAAGGAATCCGATTCTTTTGTGGGTACTATAATCCACATAGACTACATACGGGCTCGAGTATGGCTCGGCCAACCCATGTGCATCTATGGATAGATTCTTAACCAATTGTTTGTCCAAACAACTTCTAGTAAAAATTTTTCCCCCAGGCATCTCTTCAGCAGGCGTGTGGTGCCTCCATTGAAAACCTTGGTTAGACCAAACCGTTAACATGAACTTACCCAATGTATTTTACTAGGAATGATTAGGCCTGAGTGTGGCTCAGCCAACTTGACCACCCTTGAGAAATTCATAACTAAGTCATCATATTATGAATGATAATTCCAATAGCCAGATAAACACCAGGCATGTGGTGCTTCTAATAATTATCTAAACTACTGGACCCATTATCATCCACATTAATTGGAGGCTATGAACTTGTTATCGCTATAACATTGTCATTTGAAGGACCTAATAATTTAGATTATCGAATTAAATGGTTAGGAACAAGAGAAGAAATTAATCATTATATATTTTAAAAATCCTTCCATTGACTTGACCAATTCATCAAAAAAGATTAGAAACAAGCTGGTTCAAGAGCTCTTGAATTAGTCATACTGATTAACCTTAATGGCATGGGTTAGCTTGAATTATTATGCAACCTAGCTCAAAACTTAATTGACCAAGTTGGCCAAATAAGTGAGATCGATGGGATGGTCTACCCTAATGCTTGCCTTAGACACCATCGAAATGGCTAGGTAAGCAAGCTATCGATTAAAAATTATTGGTCATACTATCAAACTTATCTTAGATACCAATTGATCAATAAGAATTAACCAAGTTGGCCTATTGATCTAGGCTCGAACCACTGAGCCACAATTAGGTCCATTTGCTAAAATCAAAAATATGAACTTGATCAATCTATAACTATTGAGGTTGATCTAGAGAAATCTTAACCTAATCTAATTCAACTCTTGATTAGATTTAATCTATTTTCTAATTTAGTCCATATATGATTTTAACCCTATGTCTAACCTAGTTAAATAATCTGATTCAAAATAACCCATATCCCCATGATTTATGGAGTACCTTTAGATCTTCAATTCTCAAATCTAGATCTTTTAATCTCATATCTTAATTCTTAATTAAGTGTATGAAATTATATCTTGAAATAATTTCAACTATAAAACTATTTTACAAAAGTTTTATGCAAAACATATATCATATGCCATAAAATTTCAGATTATGAAACTTAATTTTAGATTTAATATTTTTCATAAAATAGCAAAAAATTAATCATAAATCTTTTAGATGTAATCTAAACCTATTTAAGATTAAAACAATTTCAAAGGTTCTTTCCGCTATTCTTCTTCATGAGATGTAATCACAGTGGCACCTCTACATGCCATAAGAGAACTATTGGGAGTAAAATAGCTCCCGCCGAAGTCTTATAAAGTTCGACCTTCATAAGCATCATATAGGTTCAAGGCACATTCAAGTCCGAGATTCAATCAAGTTAGTTTTCTGATCTAAGCAAGCTTCAAAGTATTAGCTTCCAAATTTGATTGTGCTTAGAGCTTCAATGGAGGGTGGCTCATCCTGAAAATGACCATAATTTCTATCTATATCAGATCTTGTGTGTTAGCTGAGCTTTTTTACTCCAACCCTCCAACTCTATCTTGATAACTATAGATCTTGCAAAGAATACATTATGAATTTTGGTCAGACGAAATTGAGCTAGTAAAAGAAATTTATCATCCACTTGATTTCGATCTTCAGTCTAGGATAAGCAACAACTGCTTCACAGGCACTGAACCTTAATACTATTCGATCCTGACTTTGGGCCAACCTTAGGTACTAATCGAATTTCATCAAAATTACTAGAGCAGCTCCACCATAGTTTTAATTGAGAAACCCATTATTTCTTTCTAACCTCAAGTTTCTCCAAATCGAAGTACCAGCTCCCATCATCGGCTAATCTTAAAGATCACCAAACTTTCAAAAGCAGTGAAAATAGTTCTACCATGGTTCAAATCCAAAATCTGATATATAAACTCATCACTCTCAATCCAAAGATCAATCTTCAAGCTCAAACCTTTCAATCCTAAGTCTCCAATAGCTTAACCTTAGGTCAAGTAACCCTCGATCAAGTTCAGAAGTATCCATCCTTTTATCTGAACTTCAGTAAAAAATATCCAACCACCAATAAATCACGATAAACAATAGTCCACTCTCCATAACAAACTCTAAGCAGCCCAAATGGCCTACTGATATTCAGTTATGGCTGCCACTATCAATCTATTATAGACTTCATTTATAAATAGAACCCTCCAGATATGTTCTCTTCTCTAAGCACTCTCTTCATTCTCAGTCTCCTAAGTACTCCATTCTTGGTCTCCTAAGTACTCCATTCTTGTTGATCAGAATACTAACTTGACCATCAAAAGGTGCACACTGGAGCCATCTTCAGCTAGGATTTTATATTATAGGTTCTGCTAGCGAGATCCTAATTTTCACCTATAGAAACCTCTAATGGCTGTCCATTTTCTACACCAAATCAGAGGCGAACCTCATCTTAACATAGGTGAAGACCCTTATGAGGGGAATGAAGGCCTTCGGTTCTTAAATAGAAGGTTAACTATATTAACAATAGAAGGAGAACCTCATCTTAATGTGAGTGAAGACTTTTATGAGGGATATGAAGACCTTCAATTCTTAAATAGGAGATTAACCATGTTAAGAATAGGAGGAGAACCTTATCTTAATATGAGTGAAGACCCTTATAAGGATATAAAAGCCTCTGATTCTTAAATAGGAGATTAACCATGTTCAGAATAGAAAGAGAGCCTCATCTTAATATGGATGAAGACCCTTACGAGAGATACGAAAGCCTTCAATTCTTAAATAGGAGGTTAACCATGTTAAGAACAAGAGAAGAACCTCATCTTAACATAGATGAAGACCATTATGAGGGGTATGAAGGCCTTCAATTCTTAAATAGGAGGTTAATCATATTAAGAACAAAAGGAGAATCTCATCTTTATGTGGATGAAGATCCTTACGAGGATATGAAAGCCTCCAGTTCTTAAGAAGGTTAACCATATTAAGAATAGGAGGAGAACCTCATCTTAACATGGATAAAGACTTACGAGGGATATGAAGGCCTCCGATTCTTAAATAGAAGGTTAACCACGTTAAGAATAGAAGAAGAACCTCGTCTTAGCATGAATAAAGATCCTTATGAGGAACATGAAGGCCTTCAATTCTTAAACAGGAGGTTAACCATGTTAAGAATAAGAGAAGCACCTTATCTTAACATGGTTGAAGACCCTTACGAGAGGTATAAAGGCCTCTGATTCTTAAACAAGAGGTTAACAACATTAAGAATAGGAGGAGAATGTCTTAACATGAGTGAAAATTCTTATGAGGGATATGAAAGCCTCCAGTTCTTAAATAGGAGGTTAACCATATTAGAAATAGGAGAAGAACCTCATCTTAACGTAGGTGAAGACCCTTATGAGGGATATGAAGATCTCTGATTCTTAAATGAAAGAATAAATTTATTTCTAAGCAAGTTTGAAAAATTCTTATTCATAAACAAGAGAGAAAGATCTATGAAAAGTTGAGCAAAAATTATAGTTGAAAATAAAGTCTACTTCAAACACAAGATGATAATCAAGAGTTAAGAAAACACCAAATTAGGACAAAACAATGAAGAATGATTCAAATAAAGATTATTTTATTAACTGAAAGTCATTACAAAGATCACCAAAATCACTTACAAAAGCAAAAAAATGAAAATAAAGTCCTACTCGAACTTCAAACTATCGGCCCTAGCCATCACCAAGGAATGTTTCAGATCATTTACTTGATCTTTGAGCTCCTTCCTTACTACCAAATATTCGCTAAGCAACTTCCAAGCACTTTTGGCATCTTTCTCTACTTCTCTCAATCTCTTTCAGAGAATGGCAAATTCAGCTATAGCATCCTTAATGACGTTCTCTTGATATATCATTTGAATTTTTAGTTAAGAAGCCTCAAACTTATTCTTGTCGTAGATTTTGATAATATTTGCAAGGTTGTTCTTCACTGAAGCAAGCTTGCCTGAATCCTCACTTGGACCAGCTCAAACACTATTTGCGAGTTGCTTTCTAAGCCAAGCTACCTCATCGTTGGCTATTCAAACTTGACGTTTGAGTTTGAAAATTTGCTTGTTCCAGCTGAGTCAATAATTATCATATGCTTTCTCTACCATGCACAACTGATTCTAAAGTTCGAAGAACCTCTTGGACCAGTCCCAGCCATACTCCTCTTGATTTTGAGACCAAAGCGAGCCTTTCTCCAACTATTAGATCTTCTCTCTCGCTTCTCTGAGTTTGGTGTCAAGGGAGCAGACCTTGGTAGTTAGAGCCCAAGACTTCTTGCTAGCATGCTTTGACACCCGTTGGAGCTCTTGGGATAGATGGTACTTCTTTGAATTGTACTTCCTAAAGGCTTGTTTTGAAGCTTGGCATAGGTGATTGATTTTAGCAGAGGCTATTGCATAATTATTTTTTGATTTTTGAAGTTCATCTTTAGTCTTCATTAAATCTTTGTTGGCCTCACAAATTTTTTTCTTTAGAGTTTTCATATGAGCCTTTAAGGGAACAGCCTGTGGTAATGGGGTAGGTTCGGCCCATGACTAAGCTCGATGGCAAAACTTACAAACCATACTCTATTTCATGGATACATCACAACACACAAAGATATGAAAAATTTCAATTTCATTGCTCAAAGAAGATTTTAAGTATATATGTAGTAAAAGCAAAAGAAATGTACAATCAAAGGAGGTCTCTAACCTCTGGCTGAGGGATAGTGGGAGAGCTCAGTCTAGCCTCGGTAGGTATTGACTCGTCGGTGGGCTTAGGGACATCGGTGGTAGGTCTGGTAGAAGAAAGATCGGCTTTGGCTATGGGGAGGTCAACTTCATCATCAGAAAGATCTTCCAACTCGTCCTCTAGGAAGCTGAGGTCCAATTCGGGATATCTTTCAACGACCTTTTATTAGCAGATGTTGAAATCCTTGCTATAGGCCTCCTTGGCAAATTGAATTTTGATATCTTTAAGTTCTTTCGAAACCTTAAATTCTGACATGGCCTATTTTTTGGCTTTGGTCACCCTCTTTTTCCCTTTAAAAATCTCGGCCTTAGCTTTCTTCCTTTTCTCTATTTCTAAAGCTAGGTTGGCCTCCAGATTATTTTTTATTTTCATCGAGGTTTTGCTCCGCCTTTCTAAGTGCCTTGCTAAGATCCTCGGCCTTGGTGGAGTTCCTTTCTACCTCCTTGAGTGCCTCCTTGAGACGTTCAACCTCAGCTTTGGATTCCCAAGCTTCTGCCTTGGTAGCTTCGACTTCTATTATAGCTTTTAAAGCCTCAGCCTAGTGAATGTTAACTGCCTCAATGTTGGCAAACAAGTGATAATCCAACTACAAATAGCAAAGTTAATTTTACTACTAGAAAGTGTATATGATTGAATTCAAAGAATGACAAGACAACTACCTCGAGAAAAGCTACGAACGAGTCCTTCCGATCTTAGATATTCATCTGGAGGATCTTCTCGATCATATTCAGCAATATGCACCCCTTCATGAGAGGTCGGATGACCCTCCAACTATCAAAGGGAGCCTGTTCCAAATCGATATTATTGTCACTTGACTCTTTAGAGTTCTTTTGCGACCAAACATTCTTGACCACCAATATTTTCTTCTCTACCTCCTACTTCTCGGGAGGACGTGGTGGGACAGTGGCCTTGATAGGCAAGCTTGGGGTCGGTAAGGTTACTTCAACCTTTGGAACAGAGGTTGTAGGAGCTGAAATGAGCTAGGCTCTACAATCTTGACCATTTGGATATTTCTTCCAAGCTGGTGCCTTTTCTATTTTGGGCCTAACACTCCTTTTGCAATCATTTGAGTTCGTTAGGAGTTATCTCTATGAAAATAAATGAGCCAAGGTTAGACAAAGAAGAGAAGGCAAAAGAAATATAAGGTTAATACCTTCAGGGTTAATAGGGCTTAGATCGAGATTGAAAAGGGTATGATTGTCTATCAGTTGGGTTAGTAAAGGACCTTTATAGTTCTTCAGAACCTTGATGGAGTTAAGATCCTCTCGCTAAAACCCTAGGGTCTTACAGACAAATTTTCTATGCTGACCCCAATGAGAAAGTTTTCACTCAAGTGAAGGGTTAGATACAAAGAAGAATTTTTTCTTCTAGTTACGAATGGAGGAGGGGCACCCTTGATTAACCCATTTTTGCCAAACTAGGGAGAAATATACCATCAGTTCTTAGCAGTGGGATGGTGTTTGAAGTAAAAAAAGTTTGAAACAATAAGATCAAAAATTGGATCTTGGCTAGGAAGCAAAGTACTACAAATGCGATGATGAAGCGAAAGAATCTCAGAACGATAGAAGAAAATGATATATCAAAAAAGTGAAAAAGTTCAATAATGAAAGGCAAAATTAGTAACCTTTGCCTGACCCAAAGAACCTCTGTATACAAACTGAACTGATCTGGAGGAGGACCATAGATTTGACCGTCCGATCCGGAAAGTTCAAGTTCATATTCAGAGGGGAGTCCGTATTATATCCAAATAAGGAAAAGATCATCAACAGAAATGATGGAAGCAATAGTTCTAGGAACAAAGGTTGGATGAGCTTCTTCTCTAAGTTCAGACTCAACCTCAGACCTAGAAATTGGAAGGTTCGATCCGAACGAGCTTTGGGAGGAAGAAGACCAAGAATATTCAAAGTCTGGGGAGGTCATTTTGGATAAAAAAGGATAAGGTAAAATCGAATGTAAATCAGGAAAAATTCAAGAAAAACTTTTAAAAATCGAAGGAGAAATAGGTGAATCCCAAAAGGCACCTAATAAAGAGAAAAGACATGGAAACTTCAGGGAAAGATTAGGATACTAACCTAAAGGAGGCAATGAGCTTGGAGATGCGGTCGGAATGGCGAAAAATAGATAGTGGAAGGACAACGAAGACTGAGAGATGCAACGGATGGAATAGTTAGGCTCTAAAAAGAGTCAAAGAAGGAATATGTTAGAATGAGAAAGAAGAGAAGAAAGGGGCTTAAATAACCAATGGTGTTCTCAAGCTATTATAATTGTAGATCGAGAGTATAGAATCCCTGCCTTTCAAGTGTCCATCCCATTATTATGGTTGTAGATGTCAACTAAAATCATCATTACACCATACAATTGAGCTATGCACTAGATGAAATTTTGAAGTTCAAGGTCATCTCGAGCCATTCTATAATAAAAGAGTTTCTGCGTTAGTTCAAATAATCTAAAGTACGTCATACCCCAAAGGCGGAAAAGTTGGATGGGACTTCGACATCCGTAAATAATAATGCTTCTTTTGCCCGAACTTCAAACTTGGGAGTAGGAGAACAAGTATTAGGGGTAAAATAGCTCCCGCTGAAGTCTTATAAAGTTCGACCTTGGTATATCACCATCTGGGTTCAAGACACATTCTAGTCCAAAGTTCAATCAAGTTAGTCTCCTGATCTAGGCGAGCTCCAAAAGATCAGCTTCCATATTTGACTAAGCTCAGAGCTTCAATCAAGGGTGGCTCATCCTAAAAATGATAATATTTTTTATCGATGTTTGGTCTTGTATGTTAGCTGAGCTCCATTACTCCGACCCTCCAACTCGATCCCGATAACCATAGATCTTGCCAAGATGTATTTGGCTAGATGAACTTGAGCTAGTAAAAAAAATTCATTATCCACTTGATTTCGATCTTTAGTCTAGAATAAGCAACAACCGCTTCACAAGTACTGAACCTCAATACATCTGATCCCGACTTTGGGTCAACCTTGGGTATTGACCGAACTTTATTAAAATAACTAAAGTAGCTCTGCCATAGTTTTAATTGAGGAACCCATTATTCCTTTTCGACCTCAAGTTTCTTCAGACCCAAGTACTTGCTCTCATCATTGACTAACCTTGAAGATCACCGAACTTTCAAAAGTAGTGAAAAAAATTCTACCATGGTTCAAATCTAGAATCTGATATGCAAACTCATCACTCTCAATCCAAAAATCGATCTTCAAGCTCAGTTCTTCTGATCCTGAGCCCCCAACAGCTTAATCTTTGGTCAAGTAACCCTCAGTCAAGTTTGGAAGTATCCATCCTTTTGTTCGAACTTCAGCAAAAAATATCAAACCACCAGCATATCATGACAAACGATAGCCCACTCTCTATAACAATTTTGAGTAGCCCGAACGGTCTACTGACATTCGATTACAGCTATCACTATTACTCTATTACAGGATCCATCTATAAATAAGACCCTCCAGCTATGTTCTCTTCTCTAAGCACTCTCTCCTTTCTCAATCTCCTGAATGCTCCATTCTTATTGGCTAGAATACTAACTTGGCCATCGGAGGTATTTTTTGCTGCAGGATCGTAAAGATCTGATCAGATCTGAGATAAATTTTTTAAAAAAATCTTAAATAATTTGATCAGATCTAAGAGTTCTTAGATCTGATCATGGTGATCTAATATTAAAAATTAAAATAAAAATTAAATCAAATTTAATTTCATACCTTGTTTGGGTAATTTGATTATCCTACAATGATCTTAATGTTTTCTGAGGTTCTGGAAGGAGCCACGCATGCATCTAGGCTTTACTGGTATCCACTCAGGAAGGATCTAGATGTCTTCTTCTCAAAAAAAAATTTTCCAAAGATCATATCTGAATCTAATCTAGAAGTGCTTCAAAAAACATTTTGAAGGCAGTATGTCTGTCTCACAAACACTATAGGGTAGATGCTGAACTCTTCATAAATTTGATTGGATCTTCTCAAATTTATGCCTAACATTTTAGGCATGTAGAAGAGAGAGAGAGAGAGAGAGAGAGAGAGGGGATAGAGGGGGTGTGGGATATCTGGAATGGTAGTCTTTGGGTATGAAAATATTTTTTTATAAAGAGCCTTGGTGCAAGGGTTCTTATACAAAAGCATAGCGCCAAGTTAGAGTCTCTCCTTGACCAAAATCCTCATTTTTTCAATCGTTGGGACTCCTAGACTTGATCTCCATGAAAATCCCCAGATCCCATCTAATTTTGATACCAAAAATTAATCTGAAAGGTGACATATCCAAAAATCAGATCAAAATAATTTTTAAAGAATTTTCTAGAAGCATCAAATCAGGTGACTCTCAATTCTATCAAATAGGTCAACTTTTGAACTTAGTCTAATTTGACTATGAATGGATTTAATTTCTATAATTAATCTAACCTAGGCTTATTCCAATTAGATGAAAATAAACCCATTCAAAATACAAAAATGAGTCAAATCAAATTTAACTTGGTTGCGATGAATTAGAAAGATTTCAGAAGGAGAAAGTCAAGCTCAATCGTGTGCTAGCACGATTATCTTGAACCTGATTGAATCTAATCCAAATCAATCAAACTAGATTAGCTCAATTGATGACATCCAGACCCAAACTCTTATTTGTGTGATCTAGTTAGATTCAATTTTATATGGTAATGAGATATGTCGTGATCTTCATCATCGACATCATCGAAACACCTTTCAATGGATCAGAACTTTTTTGATTCATACAATTAGAATGATTGATCATCAAAATCATTCTAATTGCTCCCAAAAACTATTAGTGGTACCTAGCAGTATATGGCGACAACCCATCAAAACTGAAAGCGAACCTCTCGGTGCAGTTACCTATGTGATTGGGTTCTTCTATCTTGAGCTCCAATAAGATTAGGATTAAGATGAACTCGTCAAACCCAATATCCGTCATATGAATTAATCATTCGATTCGAGTCCAATGTGAAACTCTAATAGAAACTCTTTCTATCATCTTCACTCTACCATGGCTATGGGCTTAATTACTCAATCTCATGATTATCATAGGACTACTCCTCATCTACCGAGGTAGATAGATCCTCTTATTGATGCAATCTAGTTCCTACAATGAACATGCTATAGCCAACATACACCTCAGAATTTTGAATGGCTAGGAGATCGAGTTATGGTGTTGTCAAACTATAACACCATTAAGGTGAACTGTCGATGCACCTCAGGTCAAAGAACCATGCACACCACTGTAGCATCGAGTCAGTCATCGATGAGAAAGTAGACTTTCTTATGATTACTTAAGATGGTCACGCTCAGCGCCCTCATTCTTTAACAAATACTTGTACTCTCGCTTCGGTGTTTCCACACCGTAGATACAAGATACGTCTATCATAAGAAAGTGATCGTACACCAACCTTTTAGATCGATCACCATCTTCGTGATGATCCTATGGTCGAGAGCATCTTATGAGTTAATTATGAAAATTCATGTCTTAAATTTTTAACTCTAGAAAATATGAATTATCATTACCATTAACTCAAAGGATGTATCATAGATACTTTTAAATACACACTATGATAGAAAAATAATTTATTTATTAATTTATAGTTAAAATTATAAAATTATCCTTAGAAGTATATTACAAGTGACAGTTAATCTGGCTTCTAGGGCACACATCTAACAAACTCCCACTTGACCTAAAGCCAATTGGCTACAAATCTAAGTCCCATCTTCTCAAGGTGGGCTTCGATCTTATGCTGGCTCAATGGCTTTGTCAGTGGGTCAACCGCATTATCTGAAGTATCGACTCTCTTGACCTCGACGTATCCCTTCTCGAGGTAATCACGGATGAGGTGGTATCGCCACTCGATGTGCTTGGATTTCTGATGAGACCTCGACTTCTTAGCTAGGGCTATGGTGCCATTATTATCACAGTACAGAGGGACAGCATCTGATGGCATCACTCCAAGCTCTATGGTGAACTTCTTGTACCAGAATATCTTCTTTGCAGCTTTTGACGTAGCGATCTACTCTACTTCCATGGTGGAATCTGCTATCACCATCTACTTGGAACTTTTCTAGCTAACCGCACCATCATTACAAATAAACAAACTTTTAGATGTCGATTTTTGATCATTTATATCGGACATAAAATTCAAGTCTGTATACCCATGGATCTGGAGTTCTCCATTACCAAAGACTAGAAACATATCCTTAGTCTTTCTCAAGTACAAAGGCTCATGACACTCATAGCGTGGGCAATATCAGGTCGTGTACATAGCAGGACATACATGAGGCTCCCTATTCCTAAAGCATAAGGGATCTTGCTCATGTATTCAATCTCCTCAGATGGAGACACATCTTCTTGGAGAGATGAATACCATGTCTGAAGGGCACCAATCCCCTCTTGGAGTTTTCCATGCTAAACCACTTTAGCACCTCCTCTACGTTCATCTTCTGTGAAAGACCCAGCATCCTATTTGGTCTATCTTTATAGACCTTAATTCCTAGAATAAAGGATGCCTCTCCTAGATCTTTCATGGAGAATTCTTTAGACAACCACATTTTGACCATAGTCAATATGGAAATATCATTCCCAATTAGGAGGATGTCATCCACATACAGTACGAGAAAGACAACAGTGCTTTCACTGATCTTTTTGAAAACACAGGGCTCTTCCTCATTCTTGATGAATCCAAATGATTTGATCACATCATTGAAATGAGCATTCCAGCTCCAAGATGCTTGCTTAAGTCCATATATGGATCTTTGTAACTTGCTGACCTTGTGATCAGTATCACTAGATGTGAAACCCAGCAGCTATTTCATATAGATATCTTCCTCAAGATATCCATTTAAGAATGTTGTTTTCATGTCCATCTGTCAAATTTTATAATCGAAATAGGCTACAATAGCAAGCAATGTGCGGATAGATTTGAGCATGGCTACTAACGAAAAAGTATCCTAATAGTCAATGCCTTTATGCTAACTATACCCTTTCACTATGAGCCTTGGTTTGAATGTCTCTACATTTCCATCAGCACCTATCTTTCTCTTGAAGATCCATTTACATCCAATAGGTACTATACCTTCAGGTAGATCTACCATGGTCCAGACTTGATTCGAGTGTATTGAGTCAATCTCTGACTTCATTGCCTCTAACCATTTCTCGGAGTCGATATCTGATATTGCCTCATCATAGGTTTTGGGATCATCACCATGAACCTCTTTTTCTATGAGGAATATTTCTTCTACATCCTCTAAAATAGTACCTAAGTACCTTTCAGAGAAATGAAAAATCCTTTTTGATCTACGAGATGGACGAGGTAGTGATTGGACTGGCTCAATCTGATTGGATTCCATAGGTTTCTTGGTTCAAGGCTCTTAAGAGACTTTCTCCTCGAGCCTAATCTATCTTTCGATACCACCATTTTGAATAAATTATTTTTTAAGAAAGATGGCGTGTCAACTCACAATCACATTATGATCTATCGAAAGATAAAAATAATATCCTAATGACTCTTTAGGATATCCTATGAATCGAGCTCTAAAGGACCTAGACTCTAACTTGTCTGCCTATTGTCTCTTGACATGGGCCGAACAACCCCAAATTTTGAGATGACTCAAACTTAATTTTTTATCATGCCATATCTCATACGGTGTGGTAGGAACAATTTTAGATAGAACCCTATTCAGTAGATATATAGCAGTCAATAGACTATGTCCTCAAAGAAACTCAAGGAGGTCTGTGAAGCTCATCATGGATCGAACCATATCTAATAGGATCTAATTAATTCATTCTAAAATTTCATTGAGTTGAGGCATTTCAGATGGAGTCCATTGAGAGACTATGCCATTATCCTTAAAATAGTCTAAAAATTTTCGACTAAGGTATTCGCCTTCTCGATCTGATCCAAAAACCTTAATAGATTTTTCTATTTATTTTCTACTTCGAGTCTAAATTCCTTAAACTTTTCAAAAGCTTTAGACTTGTATCATATCAAATACACATATCCGTGCTGAGATAAATCATCGATAAAAGTGATGAAGTAGATGTAATTATCCCTAGCTGGCACATCAAATGGGCCACATACATCAGTATGTACTAAGGCAAGCAGGTCTATGGCCCTTTCTCCATGTCACACAAAAGAAAGCTTGATCATTTTGCCATGAAGGCATGATTCACAAATCGAATATAACTCGAAAGTCAATGGACTCAACAGCCTAATTTTTTTCAATTTGTTAACTCTATCTTCAGCTATATGACCTAGCATAAGGTGCCAAAGATACCTATCATTTAGACTATCCTTAGGTTGCTTTGATCCTATGGTATTCATGTTTTGCTTGATATTAAAAATAGAAACATCAATATGTAACTGATAGAGACCATTTATAAGAAAATCACTTATAATTTTATTTCTTTCATAAAAAATATTATAATGGTCCTTAAGAAAACTAATTACATAGTCTTCCTATGCTAAACATGAAATAAAAATCAAATTCCTACTTGTTAAAGGCACATAAAAATAGTCCCTAAGTACTAAGTCTAATCCTGATGATAATCACAGGGGGTAGGATCCCACAGCCACAGCAGCAACTCTTGCTCTATTTTCGATGCATAGGATCATCTTACCATCCCTCAACCTCCTGCTATCCTCAAGACCCTATATAGAATTGCATAAGTGAGCACTAGAACTAGAGTCAAGCATCCAACTGGATGCAGAAGAAATCGTAAGATTAGATTCTATAACGAGTATACCTCCAGAAGGACCTACCTCCTTGTTCTTCAGACTGACTGGGTAAAGAGGGCAATTCCACTTCCAATGGCCGTCAATGTTGTAATGAAAATATTTTTCTTTATTAGTAGCTTTCTTCTTTGGCTCTGCCTTCTTTTTCTTCCCATCATCCACCTTTTGCTTCTTCACAGACTTCTTCTTTCCAAAGATTTTCTCTTGAAAGAAGTCTACTCCACAGCAAGTACTGAGCCTTTAGAACCTTTTATAGAAAGCTTAGCAGTAACCAGCATATTCATGAGCTCAGCCAAGGTATTCTGAAGTTTATGCATATGGCAGTTCATAATGAACTACTCATATGTATCAGTCAAGGACTATAAAATTATGTCAGTCTGTAGATCCTGATCTAACTTGACACTGAGTTTCTCAAGCTCTTCTAAGTCCTTGATCATCATCAGATAATGATCTTGGATCGACTGTCCATCATGCATTTAAGCCTTAAATAGTCCTTTAGTGACTTGATATTTGGCTGCATGACTCTGTTCACCAAACAACTATTACAAGTGAGCCAATATTTGATGGCTAGTCTTAATGTCTTCATGTTGGCGCTAGAGCTCATCAGATATTAAGCCCAATATATAATACTTGGCTTTATTATCTTCATCCATCCACTTCTCGAGAAACGCTCTCTGATCAGTAGATGGATGGGGTGGTAAGATGGGAGGATCCTATTCCAACACATGAGTTAACTTCTCGAAACTCAAAATAATTTTGAAGTTTTGGAGCTAATCCTTATAGTTGAATTCAGTCAGTCTATGGATATCCAGGATACGAGCTAGTGGGTTGGATGCAGGCATCTTCCTGTAGAGAGCAAAAATTTTAGTTAGATTTTATAATAGACTTAACCAATTTATTTGGGAATTTTATTTTTAAATAAATTAGGATCTCACTATTTACTTGGATTTCTACACTCTCTTGGCAGAGATGCAAAAATCTTCATGTTTATTGATTTTTAGTGGGTGGTATGATCCCACCAACTGACTCACCACCTCACCTAACAGTTATTAGTGATGGATCAACCGATGAGTGGACAACTCTTGTCCAATGATTCTCTAATCATGGTGCATCCGAACCTAATCTCTAATTTATGAATCTCACCGTATCCAAAATATTAATCCACTTCTTAGTTAAGTCAGACCTACCATTTACACAGATTGAATTCCTAATTGAGTCCCTCATCGTATTCAAAATATTGAGCCCAATCCATCCTCTAACCCATAGCATCCAATGCCTAATAGACATGGTTGCATCTTTTTATTGTAACTAAACCACTGTATCCAGTCGAGAATAATCAACCTCGAAAAGGGCCCGTACATCTACAATGGTGGAAGATCTTAGACTTAATATTTTTTTTAGAAAGATTTAATTTAGATCTCTTTAAACTTGACTTGACTTAGTCATAACAATTACGACTAACCTAGTGGCATGGGTTGGCTCGAATTATTAGCCACCTCAAATTAGAACTAGGTCGACACAAATGGCCAGGTAAGTGAGACCAATGCAAGGGATATATCACTAACTCGACAAGAATGCATTCTGATCGAGTAGCTTCCAATTAAAAATCAGTCGATCATATCTGCCAGACTTACCTTAGACATCAAATTATCGAATCATAACTAATTGGTTAGCCTACAATCCAGGCTCGAACCACGGAGCGAAACTAGGTCTTGACTTGATCGAGTCACATCTCAATGTGATTCAATCTTGACCCAGACTTAATCCTATTAGGTTGGTCAAATCTAAGCTTTCTTTGATCCCACCTAATCAATTCTTGATTTGGTTTGATCAACCGCTAGACCTAATTGAGCTACCCAAGCCCGAACCCAATTTTATGAATATATCTTAGATCTAAAAATTTATAATTTTAAGATCTAATTAATTTTATAATCTTAATTCTTAATTAAGTTTTGGATTCATGAATAAAATATATAATAAAAATTTTAGAATTTCAGGATCTAGAATTTTGTAGAAAAATAAGTTCTGATTTTTGATTAAGGACGAACGCACAGCACCTCTACACACCATAAGAACACCCCATCGAATGGAAGGAGAGGGCCATTAAATTCTACTTTATTCTTATGATCGGACGACCATGGAAAACTCTTTAATCAAAAATATATTTTTTTTACTTTAAAATTAGTTAAATCATATATCACATATAAAAGGATCTAACTAATACATGCCTTACATACATCTCATTTATCATCAATTTGCATACTTCAGATTTAAAATATTATATATTAAATCTAAAAAGTAAAATTTTAAATTTGATCACATAAAAAATAAAACTATTATAGATATCTCATAGAACTATTCTATGACTAGTCTAAGCATGCATCTTTCATATCTCATATGAATAAATCAAAAATTAAAAAATTTATTTTTTATTTTTAGATCTGATTATAATAATTATAACATTAAAAAAATATAAATTAAATAGATTTAAAATTATATTTAATTAAAATAAATACATGAATATACTAGACTACACATAGAACTATTCTATACCTAGTCTAGTCATGCATCTTATACATATTAGATCTAAATTATTTAACTTTTATTTTTTTAATTTTAGATCTAATCACATCTGATGTGATATCTAAAATTTTTTAATATTAAATCATAAATAAAAATAAAATTAGATCTAAGGTAGATTTGAAGAACTGCTAATACAGTTCTAATACCAGTTGAACAAAAAATCCTATTTTCCACCGCAGGATCGTGTAGATCTAATCAGATTTGAGATAGATTTTTTTAAAAATTTTTAAATAATTTAATTAAATCTAAGAGTTTTCAAATCTAATCATAGTAATCTAATATTAAAAATTTAAATAAAAATTAAATCAAATTTAATTTCATACCTTGTTTGGGTAATCTGATTATCCTATGATGATCCTGATGTTTTTTGAGGTTCTAGAAGGAGCCATGCACGTGCCTGATCTCTATTAGTATTCACTCAGAAAAAATCTAGACTTCTTCTCCTCATAAATCTTTCTTCCAAAGATCATATCTGAATCTGATCTAAAAGTCCTTCAAAAAAATTTCTAAAGGCAATGTGTCCGTCTCACAAACACCATCGCGTAGATGCTGAACTCTTCACAAATTTGATTGGATCTTCTTCTCAGATTTATGCCTAACTTTTTAGGCATGTAGAAGAGAGGGAGAGAGAGGATAGAAAGGGTGTGGGATGTCTAGAATGGCAACCTTTGGGTATGAAAAATATTTCTTCATGAAGAGCCTTGGTACAAGGGTTCTTATACAAAAGCATAGCACCAAGTTAGAGTCAAGCTCAATCGTGTGCTAGCATGATTATCTTGAGCCTGATTGGATCTAATCCAAATCAATCAAATTGGATTAGCTCAATTGATGACATCCAAACCTAAATTCTTGTTTATGTGATCTAGTTAGATTCAATTCTATATGGTAATGAGATATGTCATGATCTTCATCATCGATATCATCGAAACATCTTTCAATGGATCAAAACTTTTCTGATTCATACAATTAGAATGATTAATCATCAAAATTATTCTAATTGCTTCCAAAATCTAATAGTGACACCTAGCAGTATATGGTGGAAATCCATCAGAACTGAAAGTGAACCCCTTGGTGCAGTTACCTGTGTAATTGAGTTCTTCTATCTTGAGCCCCGACAAGATTAGGGTTAAAGTGAACTCGTCAAACCCATTGTTCATCATATAAATTAATAATTTAATTTGAGTCTAATGTAAAATTCTAATAGAAACTCTTTCTATCATCTTTACTCTGCCATGGCCATGGGCTTAAGGACTCAATCTCATGATTATCATAAGGCTACTCCTCATCTATCGAGATAGATAGATCCCTTTATTGGTGCAATCCAATTCCTACAATGAACATGCTATAGCCAACATATACCTCAGAATTCTGAATGTTGGAAATTATGTCCCAAAGCTAATCGTCAGCCTATTGATGGTTGAGATATTGTAATTGATTTATTGACTAATGAAAAATATTTTGGTATCTTTTCTCATCACAAGTTTACATTTCCTAATGAACTTCATTATTGTGATGAATTCCTGAGGACTATTTAGTTTTAATAAATAGAGAATTTATCGATTAATCCTTAAATTTATTCACAATCAAATAATAGACTGTTAATTAGGACGACAGCATCTATCTAGCATAAATCGCTATATGACATATAGGTTGGTTGTCCTCTTAACCAACGTATGTGGAGACACTGGTATGGCATATAGGTGAGATGTATGGCTACATCATCATTGAACATGACCAACTTCAGAGTATTCTATTGTTGAAAATATCTCTGATGGGATATAGGTATAAGATTCCTTAGACCTGAGATCACCTCAGTGACTTGCAAGCAACTCACCGTGCTTTGATACTGGACTAACTAAATTTCTAATTCAGTAACGAATGGCTTCTAAGCATAGTCAAGTACTTGCAAAGTTGGAGTGTGATCAAGATAGAATTGACCACTCCAAGAGTTGGAGAAGAATATATCACTATATTTCAATATAGCAAAACCTTGACTAGGATAATCCATCAGATGGATTTGATATTTTGAAATACAATGTGGACAACCTGATCAGAGTTGATAGTTGAACTCTGATATACTCTACAAGCATTATGGTCAAGGGGATGAATTATATGGAAACTATATCCATATGGGTTCTAAGGATGGTGTTCTACACCTTCGACCTATCCGACCATTGGGTATCATTGCTAGATGGTTACTTTGATTTATATAAAAATTTATTCTTATACTACCAGCGTAGGTTTAGACCTATGAGGTCACACACATTAGAGCTTATGATCTGATCCAATGGTTGATCAATGATTAAGAATCATTCTAAGGTTAAACAATCAATACGATTGTTGTTAAACCTAGTGCAAGTATTATAGGAGGATCGATTAGCAATTGGATTACTAATTGACTTAATTTGATTAAGCTAATAGGCTAAGATTAAGTCTAATTAAATATTATTTAATTAGATTTAGTTTGGGCTTGATTGGATTAAGTTCAATTGGTTTATTGGATAAGCCAAGTGCAAGGAAGAACTACTCCTAGTCTAACTAGGACTCGGATTAATCCAATTTTCTAATTTAATTAAAAAATAAATCAAAATTAAATTTGATTTAATCTAATTTAATTAAGTTCTTAATTGGGTTAGGACATTATTTAATTGGGTTGGTTTAATCTTGATTTTATTTGATTAAAAGATCTTGTTTGACCAAGTCAAAATAGGAGTCCAAGTGTGACTAGGACTCCCTATCTCCTTGCACCACCTTGGTCCCAATGCCACCACACCTATTTTTTAGGTATTTTTCATGGAAAATCCTTTTCTTCCTAATTTCCATGCCCCTTGTCTCACTTCAAGTCATATTTGGAAGTTAGGTGGAAGACCAAGTCAAAGAAGGAATTGGTTTTGCTTAGGATTCTATGAGATAGAATCCTTATTGACCAAAATATCTTCCCTTGAGTACCACCCCCTCTTGTAATTAATTCTTCTATTATTCCATGAAAATAATCTTCCTTTTTGTGCACCCTTCCCTGCTGGTCCATGCCAAAAATTATGGACGAGGCGCCCAAGAGTTGGGCGCCCCAACAACTTCTTATATTTGGATATTCCGAGTCTAGAAATTTGAGCTAACTTGGACTCTTCTTTTTTCCTATTTATTGGATAAATTTTATTCTAATTTTTTCATGAAATATAAAACTTTGGGATAGGTTTGGGATGTGCAAAAATCAGAGGAAGAGGGTCCTTGGGTGTCAGAATTCTATAGGCACCAAATTAGATATCTAGGTGAGAGAAAAGAGAAGAAGAAGAGGGTCTTCTTCTAGGGCTATTTTATTTTCAATCTCTCCTCCTTTCTTTTGAGTTTTCTGAGAGAGTCTCAAATCAGCAAACTCTCATCTTTTTTCTCATATTTTGGAGAGTCCAAATTTTAAAGAAAAAAGTATCGGATCGACCATCGAAGAAGGATCAGCACAGTACTAGCATGCTGTGCTGATTTCCTGCATTGAACTTTAGATCAGAGATCGTAGGCTCGTGTGGATGACTCCTAGAGGCTGGATGTATATGCGGCTCATGACTTTATCCTCAAGCCTGGATCAGTAAGTTAGAATGTCTAAACTTGCTCAGGTAATAGATCTGATCTATAAACTTCATACCTGCAATTGATGTAGTGTAGATTTAGGTTGATTTGATCAACCTTTTTCTTTCTTATTTGATTTTAATTTTTAATTTAACATCATGCCTTAATCATATAACAGATCTGAGATCTAGGTATTTATATAATTATTTAAATAAATTTTAAATTTATTTAAATCTTTCACTATAAGATCTTGAAAAAGTTTCAAGATCTACTTGTGAAACCCTAGATCTAGTTGCTTCAATTGGTATTAGAGCCTAGATTCTTATTACATGATTTTTGTGCATGTCTAGATTATTTTTTAGATTAAATTTAATTTATAATCTAATTATTAAATTTAAAATTAATATATATATATATATATTTTTTAGATTGTACGGACTGTCATAAGGTTGTCCTGCTGTATGATTTATCCCTTACAGTGAATAGGTTGTCCTAGTATGTGCTGATCTAAAATATTGATCATAAAATTTTAGATTACATCTAAGAAATTTTATGATCTAATTAAAAATATTTTAATCTGATTTCAATCATCATAAATGTGTTAGATTTGATCTAGAAAGATTTATGATTGATTATTATTGAAACTATTTCAATTACATGAACCTGTTTAGATTAGATCTAAAGTAGTTTTATATTTATTTTACTTGCATATTGATTATGAATCAAACATACAACTTGGTTGATAGAACTATGTTATAAAAATATTTTACAAATATGAAAATCATTTTTGAAAAGCCAAACCCCAACCCTCAGCCCAAAACTTAATTGAGAATTAAGAAGTTGATTGATTAGGATCTAGGATTGTGAATTAAAGATCCTATGACACAAATCATAACACATTGGGTTAAATGGGTTAGTGGGGATTAGGTCCATTAATTGGGTTATACCTAGAGTTAGATTAAAGAATGGACTTAATTAGAGAATTGACTAAATCTAATCAATTATTATCTTAGATTAGGTCAAGATTTCTCTAGATCAATTACAATAGTTGTAGTTGGTCAAGTCCATATCTTGAATAAGACTCAAGATGGACTTGATTCTTGGCTATGCGGTCTAGCACGAACTGTTAGATTGATCTAATTAAAATTAATTAAACTAGTTGGTGTCTAAGGTAAACTAGACCAGTGGTTTTTAATTGGCAGCTCGCTTACCTGGCCATTTTTGATGGTGTCAAGGCAAGCCTGGCAGACCCTTCCACTAATCGAACTTACCTAGTCTCTTGGTAAGATTATGTTTTGATCGGATCGCTTGACTATTCAAGCTAACCCATGTCAGCTAGGTAAATTAGTTTGACTGATTTAGATGCTCCTAAACCAGCCTATTAATGGTCTCCCTTAAGCTAACTTGGTGAAGTTAGTAGGAGGATCATGACAAGCTAGTTAATCTAACCTACTCACTTCTATAAATAAATTCTTTAAAATTATTAGATTCCTAAAATAAAATAGTTATATGATAACTAGATCATAGCCTCCCATTAAAGTGGATGATAATGGATCTATCAGTTGGATAATTATTGGAGGCTCAAAGGCCTAGTGCTCATCGGTTGATGGAATTATCATTCATTAAATGATCTCCTGGATACATTTTTCTAAATGGTGGTCAGGTGGGTCAACCAAAGTTGGGCCTGATCATTCATTAGTTGGATGGGCCAAGTATGGTCATGTTAATGGTTGGACCTAACTGGACCCTTTTCTGAGAAGGCCAAAGCCAACTTATCAGGGCCTGAGGCAAAATTTAATTACTAAAAATTATTTAAAGAAATAATTGGTTATGAACCTATCCTTAGATGTACATGTGTGGGCCAACCAAAGTTGGGCTTGTGTACAGCCTATGTGGATTCTAGTACTCACTAAGAAATTAGGATAATTCTTCGAATTGAAGGTAGAGGCTACCAATTCGAATAAAATAGTGAGAGAAATCTTTTGATTAAAGTCCAAATCTTTAGATCTAATGAATCAATTACTAATTAGGTTTTGACTTTTCTTTATGCAGACATGGCCACTTCTCTATCACTCTGATCATTGTTAGATAATGAGAAGTTGGTGGGATCCAACTTTGGTAGCTGGTACCAAAAGTTGAAGATTGTCCTGGAGCATGAATAGATCCTATATATGCTGACGAATCCTACACCTAAGGAGCCAGCTATCAATGCACGTGGAATAGTCAGAGACACTATCAGAAGCTCAATGATCGAACCATGGTGCACTGCATTATGCTGGCTGTGATGAGCAACAAGTTCAGTCGTAAGTTTGAGACAGCTCAGCCAAACGAAATGCTACAAGTGTTGGAGGATTCTTTTGGCACACCCGATGATGTTAAGAGGCATAAGACTAGTTATGCCATCTTCAATGCCAGAATACGGGATGGTGCCTCTGTCACTGATCATGTATTGTACATGATCGAGCTGATAGAGCACTTGAGCAAGCTCAGCTTTTCCTTGCACAAATAACTTGAAAAAGATGCAATACTGAACTTGCTTCCCAAGTCTTATCTTTCATTCCTTACACATTATAGAATGTCAAAGCCTGAAGTAGACTACCATGGATTACTAGGATTACTTTAGATCTTTGAAAAGGATCACCAACTCCATAAGGAGTCAGTGAACTTAGTGGGAGGTTCGTCTTCTCATTCTCGATTCTTTGGAGAAAGAAAGAAGAACAAGAAGAAGAAAGCTAAGAAGTGCATGTTCATGCTAGGACACCTGTGCAGGCTCAAACCCCAAAGACCAAGTCCAATAAGAGTCAAAACGAATGCTTCTTTTGCAAGAAGTAGGGGCACTGGAAGAGGAACTGTCCTTAGTACATTGCCTTTCTGGATCCGAACAGATAGAGAAAGAAGCAAGCTATTACTGAGCAAGGTATTTATATGATAACTTCTTGAAATTTTTCTATTTATGATATTACTGACTGGATATTGGATACCAGTAGCCCTTACCATATTTGTAATTCATTGTAAGGATTGTAGGTCAGTAGAAGATTCAAGCAAGATGACAGATTCCTGAATGTTAGAGATGGAAGATCAGTTTTAGTTCTAGGTTTAGAAATTTTGAAACTTGTATTTGAATCTCATACCGTTTTTCTTAGTGATTGTCATTTCTATCCTAGTTTCTTCTTAAATATCATTTCTGTAGTCCTTTTGGCCATGAATAATTATGAAATTTTAATAAAGAAATGAGTTTGTAATGTCATTATGAATGGTGTTATTGCTTTCTATCGATAATTGAACAATGGTGTATATATGTTATCATAATCTTTTAATATAGTCTATTCTACTGGCAAGCACCCTAGATTAGATAGTATATCAGATATCTACTTATGGCACTATAGGCTAGATCATATAAACAAGAATAGGATAAACAGGTTGACTTAGGAGGGAATCCTCAAAGTTAATGATTATGATTCACTTCCAACCTATGAGTCCTATCTTCTTGGTAAAATGACCAAGTCACCTTTCACTGGAAAAGGTGAGAGAGCCAATGAGCTCTTAGGTTTAGTACATACTGATGTATGTGGATCAATGATCATAAGTGCCAGAGGTGGATATGTTTACTTTATCACTTTCATAGATGATCTATCCAGATATAGATATGTCTACCTGATGAAACATAAGTCAAATTCTTTTGAAATATTCAAACGATTCCAAAGTGAAGTAGAAAATAAACTAGAAAAAGTATTAAAACTCTTCAATCTGATCGAGGAGGAGAATATCTTTCTGATGAGTTTCTCACATATCTAGGAGAGAATGGAATTCTCTTCCAATGGACTCCTCCTGGAACACCACAGCATAATGGTGTGTTTGAAAGAAGAAATTAGACTCTGTTAGACATGGTCCGATTCATGATGGAATTTGTCAGCTTACCGATATTCTTCTAGGGATATGCACTCAAATTGGCTTGTTATATATTAAATAGGGTTCCAAGTAAGTCTGTAGTTAAAACCCCATATGAGATATGGACAGGGCATAAGCCAGCACTTTTACACCTTGGAGTTTGGGAGGACTTGGCTTATGTCAAATGGTTAGTTACAAACAAACTTGGACCTAGGTCTGACAAGTGTACATTTATAGGATATCCAAAAGAGACTAAAGGATACTATTTCTACCATGCTAATGAACAAAAAGTGTTCATCAGCCTTAGGGCAATCTTTTTGTAAATGAAGTTTCTTGATGAAGGAATTGTCGCCTCTAAGGTTGAACTTGATAAAGTTCAACAAGTAGAATGTCCGACATAGAATATTGAACCTAAGTTGGATTTGATCAGATCAGATCCGAAGCCTAGTGAACCAATACCATTAAGGCGATCCGATAGAGTATCCCGCCATCCAGATAGATACTTGGGATTCTTGATCCAAGATGGTGATCCCATCGAACTCGATGAGAACGATGAGGACCTGATCACTTATATGGATGCGATGCAGAGATTCGACTCTGAGAAATGGCCAGAAGCCATAAGATCCAAAATGGATTCTATGAAGATCAATGATGTATGGACATTAGTTGACTCACCTAAAGGGGTTAAACCCATTGGGTGTAAATGAGTCTTCAAAAGGAAGAGGAGCGCAGACGAAAAGGTGGAGACCTATAAAGCCTGTCTGATTGCCAAGGGGTATCATCAACATTATGGTATTGACTATGACAAGACGTTCTCTCCTATGGCAATGCTCAAGTCCATTCGGATCATGCTTGCCATTGCTGCCCATCTGGACTATGAGATCTGGCAGATAGATGTGAAGATAGCTTTTCTAAATGGAGAGCTGACCGAAGAGATGTATATGATATAATCTAAAGGGTTCACATTCATAGATGAGTTCAAGGTGTGCAAGCTTTAGAGATCCATTTATGGATTGAATTTAGCATCTCGAAGTTTAAACATGCATTTTGATAAAGTGATCAAAACGTATGGCTTTGTTAAGAACAGAGAAGAACCCTGCATTTACAAATGGGCAAATGGTCCAGCAGTAGTCTTTCTTATTTTATATGTGGATGACATTCTCTTATCAAAAATGATATCCCCGCACTATAAGGAATAAAAGTTTGATTATCATCATAGTTCTCTATGAAGGACTTAGGTGAAGCATCCTACATCCTAGGGATGAAGATCTATAGGAATAGATCTAAAAGGATGCTTGGTATTGAAGGGAAATCCTGATTTTCTAGACCAGGTTCGTTTAGATCTGATCAGATCAAGAGATATATTTCAAAAATTTTTCCCTTGATCCCAATCAGATCGTGATGTGTTTCAGATCTGATTCTTATTATTTTAATAAACAAAATAAAATAAGGATAAATTAAATCAAATTTAATTTACCTGAATTTGGGTAATCCTATTATCTTGTTGATGATCCTATTTGCAGCGGAAGGTTCTGGATCTAGCTACGCAAGCGCCTGGTCTCTACCAGTATCCACTCGGGCTGGATCTGGAGATCCTCTTCTTCTCTATCACACCTCCAAAAATCAGATCTGGATCTGATCTGAAGGATCTTTAAAACTCCTTTTGAAGATCAGCAGTCGTCCTTTTGCAGCAGTCGCAGCCTTCTTACTTTTGATCGGCCTTTCTTTGATCTGGATCGCACCAACCAAGGTCCAAAACTCTTTTGGACGTAGAGAGGAGAAGGGAAGAAGCTTTGGCATGGAGGAGGAGGGGAGAGGCAGCCTTGGGGTGTGGGGTTTTCAATTCTCAATTGAATCCTTTTTTTTAAACTAAGTTGGGTGCAGGATCCTTTTTATAGACTAAGCGTGATCCAACTCCTCTTCCTCCCAATAAATCATAACCCTTTGTGAAATCAGATCTAAATCTGATTGGTGGGAATAGAGACCCCTGGATTCCTACTTAGAGGGTGCCTAAGATCAGTCAAAGTTGGTTCTTAGAAGAACTCTAATTGAAATCCAAAAGAGAGGTGGAGTCCTTGTCCAACAAGGACTCCTAGGCGCCTCCAACTTGGGCACACGCCTAGGGTGGCATACGCCCTTCTCCTTGCCAGGTTATGGCAGGGGGACAGGCCCCCACCAGCTCTCCAATAGGTGCATGACATGGGTCAAAAGTCAAAGTGTCAATGGTAAACGTTTGACCAATCAAAGGTAGACTTTTGACCAAAGTCAAAGAACAAGAAATGGCAAGTGACCAAAAATGGCAGGTAGTGTCTTACAAATAAGACAACCTTTTCTGACTTGGACAACCTCTAGTCAGACCATATGAAGGCCTCTGTTTGAGCACAAACTTCTTTGGCTCAGACAGGACAACTTATTTATGATAGCAAAAGAAGAACGTTAGATTCAATCGAGTGCTAGCACGATTTCCTTGAACCTAATTGAATCTCATTTAGATCAATTAAACTATATCAGTTCAATTGATGATCACCAGATTCAAACCCTTATTTGTGTGACCCAATTAGGTTCAGTTCTGTATGGTAATGGGATATGTCATGATCTCCATCATCGACGTCATCGAAACTCCTTTCGATGGATCAGAACTCTTCTGATTCGAACAGCTAGAATGATCGATCATCTAAATCATTCTAATTGCTCTCAAAATCCACCAGTGACACCTAGAAATATATGGTGGCAACCCATCAGAGCTGAATGTGAACCTCTTAGTGCAGCTATCTGTGTGATTAAGTTCTTCTATCTTGAGCCCCGATCAAATTAGGATTAAGGTAAACTCGTCAAACCCTAGTCTCTGTCATATGATGTAATCATTCGATTCAAGTCCAATGTGAAAATCTAAATAGAAAATCTTTTCTATTTATTTCACTCTACCATGGCCATGGATTTCTGGACTTGACTCTCATAGATCATCATAGGGCTGCTCCTCTACCCACCGAGGTAGATAGATTCCATCTTGATGCATCCATCATTTCTACAATGAACATGTCATAACGCCAACATACACCTCAGGGTTCCATATGGCTAGGAGACCAAGTAATGGGTAGGTCAAAACTAAAACACCCTCAAGGTGAACTGCCAGATGCACCTCAGATCAAAGAACCAGACACACTACTACAGCATCGAGTCAGTCATTGACGAGAAGGTAGACTCCCTAAGACTACTCAAGGTGGTCACGCTCAGTGCCCTCATTCTCTAACGAGTACCTTTACTCTCGCTCGGGTGTCTCCACACCGTAGACTCAAGACTCATCTACTAAATAGAAGCGATTGTACACCAAACCTACCAGATCAATCACCATCCTCCATCATGATCCTAGTGGTCGGAGCAATTTATGAGTTAATAATGATTATTCATGTCTTATAAATTTTTAACTCTTGAAAATATGAATTATCATTGCTATAACTCAAAGGATGTATCACAGACACTAAATAACACATATATGATAGAAAATAATTATTTATTAATTTTAGTCAAAATTCAATTTTGCCCTAGAAGTGTATTACAAAGTGTTAGCCCATTCTGGCTTCTAGGGCACATATATCTAACAATCTCTCACTTGTCCTAAAGCCAATTGGCTAAAGTCCTAAGTCCCATCTTCTCAAGGTGGGCTTCGATCTTCTGTTGCTCAACGGCTTTGTGTAAGTGGGTCTGCCACATTATCTGCGGAGTTGACTCTCTTCACCTCGACATAACCCTTTCACAAGGTAATCGCGGATGAGGGTGGTATCGCCGTCAATATGCTTGATTCTGGGTGAGAACCTCGGCTCCTTAGCAAGGGCTATGCACCATTGTTGTCGCAGTAATGGAATGGCATCTGATGGCATTACTCCATTTTTGCAGCAACTTCTTATACTAGAATCTTCCCTTGCACTCTGATGCACGATAATTTGCTGTCTATGTGGAATCTGCTATCACCTAGGTTTGCTTGGAAACTCTTCCAGCTGACAGCTCACCATTGCACACAAACAGACTTTCAGATGTCGACTTTCGATCATCTATATCGAACATAAAATCCAAGTCTGTGGTATCCCTAGACTTGGAGTTCTCCGTTACAAAGACCAGCATCATATCCTTAGTTCTTCTCAAGTACTTAAGGATACATTTCAACAGAAGTCCAGTATTCTTCACCTGGATTTGACTGATATCTGCTTGTGACACTCACAGCATGGGCTGTATCAAGTCGTGTACATAGCATGGCAATACATGAGCTCCCTATTGTAGAAAGCATAAGGGATCTTGCTTATGCATTCTATTTCCTCAGGTGTGCTAGGGCCACATCTTCTTAGAAAGATGAATACCATGTCTGAAGGGTATTAATCCCTCTTAGAGTTTTCCAACTAAACCTCTTTAGTACTTTCTCTGTGTACATCTTCTGTGAAAGTCCTAGCATCCTATCGGTCTAATCCCTATAGACCATAATTCTTAGAATAAAGGATGCTTCACCTAGTCTTTCATGGAGAATTCTGGAACAACCACATTTGATTGATGTCAACATGGAAATCATGTCCTAGAGTAAAGGAGGAGTCATCCACAGTTACAATAACGTGAGCGAACAGACAACAGCGCTTCCAACTGACCTCTTTGAAAACACATGGTTCCCTCTTGCATTTTTGATAAAACCAAATGTTTTGATCACATCATTGGAACGAGTGTTCCAGCTCTGAGATGCTTGCTTAAGTCCATATAAGGACACTTTGCAGCTTGCAAACCTTGTGATCAGTATCACTGGATGTGAATACCTAGCGACTGTTCCATATAAATATCTTCCTCAAGATATCGCATTTAGGAAAAAAGAAATTGCCACAATTTTCATATCCATTTTGCCATATTTCAATAATCCGAAAAGTAGACTGCAATCAGCAAATGTCGGATGGATTTAAGCAATAGCTACTGGGGAAAAGTATCCTGATAGTCCAATGCTCTTCGCGTTGACTATAACCTTTTTGGCTATCAGTCTAGCCTTGAATGTCTCCACATCTATCTACACCAAATCTTTCTCTTGAAGATCCATTTGCATCCAATAGGTATATACCTTCTGGTGATCTCAAAGTTCAGACTTGGTTTTGAGTGCAATCGAGTCAATTTCTGACTGCATTGCCTCTAAGCCATTTCTCGGAGTCGATATCTGATATCGCCTCGTTGTAGGTTTTGGGATCATCACCATGAGCACCATTACCTACGAGGAACATTTTCCTCTACATCCTCTGAAATAATACCTAAGTATCTTTCAGGGGGACGGAAAAAACTCTTTTCCGATCTACGAGGTGGAGGAGGTAGTGTTCTTATTGGCTCAACCTGATTTGGTTCCACTTGGTCCTTAGCTCGTTCTGCTTGTGAGACTTTCTCATCAAGCTTGAATCTGCTTTCCAATGCCGCTATCTTGAATAAACTATTTTTCAAGAAAGATGGCATGTCGACTCACAATCACATTGTGGTCTTCTGGAATGTAGAAATAGTATCCTAATGACTCTTTAGGATATCCTATGAATCGAGCTCTAAAGGACCTAAACTCTAACTTGTCCGCTTGTTGTCTTTTGACATGAGCCGGACAACCCCAAATTCTGAGATGACTCAGACTTGGTTTCTTACCGTGCCATATCTCATACGGTGTGGTAGGAACGGTTTTAGAGGGAACCCTATTCAGTAGATAAATTGAAGTTAACAATGAGTGTCCCCAAAGAAAATCAGGGAGGTCTGTGAAGCTCATCATGGATCGAACCATATCTAATAGGGTCCGATTTCTCCGTTCTGAAACCCCGTTGAGTTGAGGTGTTCCTGGTGGAGTCCATTGAGAGACTATGCCATTTTCCTTGAGATAGTCTAGGAATTTCCCGGCTAAGGTATTCACCTCCTCGATCTGATCGAAGAACCTTAATGGGTTTTCCAGTTTGTTTTTCTACTTCATGTCTGAATTCTTTGAACTTTTCAAAAGCTTCAGACTTATGTCTCATAAGATACACATACCCATACCTAGACAGATCATCGGTAAAGGTAATGAAGTAGACAAAATTGCCTCTAGCCGGCACATCAAATGGGCCGCACACATCAGTATGTACTAGGGCAAGGAGATCTGTGGCCCTCTCCCCATGTCCAACAAAAGGGAGTTTAGTCATTTTGCCTTGAAGACAAGATTCACAAGTTGGATATGACTCGGAAAGTCAATGGACTCAATAGCCCATTTTTCTCCAATTTGTTGATCCTATCTTCTGCTATATGACCTAATCTCAGGTGCCATAGATATCTGTCGTTTGGACTATCCCTAGGTCGTTTGGCATTCACGTTTTTGCTCGATAGTTAGAACAGGTACATCAATATGTAGCTGATAAAGACCATTAATAAGGAAACCATTTGCAATTTTATTTCTTTCATAAAGAATGTTACAATGGTCCTTAAAGAAGGTGATCACATAACCTTCTTGTGCTAAGCATGAAACAGAAATCAAATTCCTGCTAGCTGCAGGCACAAAATAACAGTCTTTCAAAACTAAGTCTAAACCAGATGGTAATCGAAGAGGGTATGTTCCCACGGCTACTGCAGCAACTCTTGCTCCATTACCGACGCGTAGGATCATGTCTCCATCCCTCAGCCTCCTGCTATCCTCAAGACCCTGCATAGAAGTGCACAGATGAGCACTAGAACCAGAGTCAAGCACCCAACTGGATGCAGAAGAAATCCGTAAGGTTAGACTCAATAACGAGCATACCTCCAGAAGGACCTTCCTTCTTGTTCTTTAGGGTGGCCAGGTAAGTAGGGCAGTTCCGCTTCCAATGGCCGTCGCTGTTGCAATGGAAACACTTTCCTTTGACCATCGGCCTTTTTCTTCGGTTCTGCCTTCTTCTTCTTTGATCCTTCCACCTTTTGCTTTTTCACAGACTTCTTTTTCTTTCCATAAGACTTTCTTTTGGAAGAAGTCCGTTCCATAGCAAGAACTGAGCCTTTAGAACCTTTCATAGAAAGCTCAGCGGTAACCAGCATATTCATTAACTCGGCCAAGGAATTCTTGAAGTTTATGCATGTGGTAATTCATGATGAATTGCCCATATGCATCAGTCAAGGATTGCAGAATAATATCATTCTGCAGGTCCAAGTCCAACTTCACACCGAGCTTCTCAAGCTCTTCCATGTCCTTGATCATTGTCAGACAGTGATCTTGGACTGACTGCCCATCACGCATCTTAGCCTTAAAAAGTCATTTTCGTGACTTGATATTTGGCTGCGCGACTCTGTTCACCAAACATCTCCTGCAGGTGAGCCAACATTTGGCGAGCAGTCCCGATATCTTCATGTTGGCGCTGGAGCTCATCAGACATCGAGCCCAACATGTAATATCTGGCCTTATTATCTTCGTCAATCCATTTTTCCAGAGACGCTCTCTGTTCAACAGATGGATGGACGGGCTGGTAAGGTGGGAGGGTCCTGGTCCAATAACATGTGTTAACTTCTCGAAACCCAAAATAATTTTGTAGTTCCTGAGCCAATCTTTATAATTGGGTCCAGTCAGTCTATGTGTGTCCAGGATACGTGCCAATGGGTTGGACGCAGACATTTTCCTGTAGAGAGTCAAAGATTCTAGTTAGATACTGTAATTTTGACTTGACCAATTTATTTAGGGATTTTATTTTTAAACAAATTAGCTCCCACTATTTTCTCGGATCCCTACACTCCCTCTGTAGAGATGCGAAAAATCTCCACGATTAATGATTTCTAGTGGGTGGTGCGGTCTCACCAACTGACTCATCACCTCACCTAACAGTTATTGGTGATGGGTTAGCCAATGAGTGAACAACTCTTGTTCAATGATTCTCTAATCATGGTGCACCCAAACTTGGTCTCTAATTCATGAATCTCACCGTATCCGGAAAATATTGATCCACTCCTTAGTTAAGTCAGACCCACCATTTGCATAGACTGGGTTCCTAATTGAGTCTCTCACCGTATCCGGAATATTGAGCCCAACTCATCCTCCAGCCCATAGCATCCAATGCCTAATAGACATGGTTGCATCTTCCCGGTGCAACTGAGCCACTGTATCCAGCCGAGAACAATCAACCCCGGGAAGGGCCCGCACATCTACAATGGTGGAAGACCTCAGACTTAATCTTTTCTTAGGGAGAATTGATTCAGGTCTCATTAAACTAGACTTGGCTTAGTCATAACAATTATGACTAACCTAGTGGCATGGGTTAGCTCGGATTATTGACCACCTCAGATCAGAACTGTGTCAACAGATATGGCCAGGTAAGTGAGACCGGTGGAAGGAATATGCCATTAACTCGTACAAGAACGCATTCAGGTCGAGTAGCTTCCAATTAAAAATCAGTCGGTCGTCTATGCCAAACTTACCTTAGACACCAAATTGTTGAGTCAGAACCAATTGGGTTAGCCTACAATCCAGACTCTAACCTCTGAGCCTAATTAGGTCTTGCTTGATCGTGACTCGATCTTGACCCAGACTTAATCCTATTAGGCTGGTCAATTTAAGCATTGTTGATCCCATCTAACCAACTCTTGATTCGGTTTGATCAACCGCTTAGACCTAATTGAGCTACCCAAGCCCGAACCCAGTATTATGAATATGTCTTAGATCTGAAATTCTCAATTTTAGACCTAATTAATATTCCATAAACTTAATTCTTAATTAAGTAGGGTTCATAAACAAAATATGCACAATAAATCCTAGGGTTTCAGGATCTAGGGTTTTGCAGAAAGTAAGTTTTGGGTTTCTGATTAAGGACGAACACGCAGCACCCCTACACATCATAAGAACACCCCATCGAATGGAAAGAGAGGGCCTTTAAACCCTTCTTCGTTCTTATGATCCGGACGGCCAAGAGGGAACGCCTTAATCAGGAACATTCAATACTACAAAACAATATCAGATCTATATCATATATCTCATATATAAATTTAGATCTAATCATGGCATATTTTGCATACATCTCATGTATCATAATCATGCATGTTTTTAGATCTAAATTATCTCATAATAATCTAAAAAATTAGATTTAAATTGATCTAATCAAAATAAATTCTAATCTAGATAATTATGTAGAACTATTCTACAACTAGTCTAGACATGCATCAATCATATCTCATATGATATTCAAAAATTAAATAATTTTTATTTGCTATTTTTTAGATGTTATTATAACACTTATAATATCAAAAAATAGTAAATAAAAAGATCTAAAATATGATTTAATCAGATTAAATCAAGAACATGCAAGACTATTCTATAGAACTATTCTATTCTAGAACTAGTCATGCATATCTTCTAATCTTAGATCCAAATTATTTAATTTTAATTTTTTTCTGATTTCAGATCTGATCACATCTCATGTGACATCTGAAATCACTTATTTTCTAATTAAAATAAATTCAAAATCAGATCTAAATAATTTTAGAACCATGGCTCTGATATCAGTTGAAGGGAAATTCTGATTTTCCGGATCAGGTTCGTTCAGATCTGATCAGATCAAGAGATATATTTCAAAAAAAAATTTCTTAATCTCAATCAGATCTTGATATGTTTTAGATCTGATTCTTATTATTTTAATAAATAAAATAAAATAAGGATAAATTAAATCAAATTTAATTTACCTGAATTTGGGTAATCCTATTACCCTGTTGATGATCCTGTTTGCAGCGGAAGGTTCTGGATCTAGCCACGCAAGCGCCTGGCCTCTACCGGTATCCACTCAGATTGGATCTAGAGATCCTCTTCTTCTCTATCACACCTCCAAAAATCAGATCTGGATCTGATCTGAAGGATCTTCAAAACTCCTTTTGAAGATCAGCAGTCGTCCTTTTGCAGCAGTGCAGCCTTCTTACTTTTGATCGCCTTTCTTTGATCTGGATCGCACCAACCAAGGTCCAAAACTCTTTTGGACATGGAGAGGAGAAGGAGAAGAAGCTTTGGCATGGAGGAGGAGGGGAGAGGCAGCCTTGGGGCATGGGGTTTTCAATTCTCAATTGAATCCTTTTTTTTAAACTGAGTTGGGCGCAGGGTCCTTTTTATAGACTAAGCGTGATCCAACTCCTCTTCCTCCCAACCAATCACAACCCTTTGTGAAATCAGATCTAAATCTGATTGGTGGGAATAGAGACCCCTGGATTCCTACTTAGAGGGTGCCTAAGACCAGTCAAAGTTGGTTCTTAGAAGAACTCTAATTGGAATCCAAAAGAGAGGTGGAGTCCTTGTCCAACAAGGACTCCTAGGTGCCTCCAACTTGGGCACACGCCTAGGGTGGCGTGCGCCCTTCTCCTTGCCAGGTTCTGGCAGGGGGACAGGCCCCCACCAGCTCTCCAATAGGTGCATGACATGTGGTCAAAAGTCAAAGTGTCAATGGTCAATGTTTGACCAGTCAAAGGTAGACTTTTGACCAAAGTCAAAGAACAAGAAATGGCAGGTGACCAAAAATGGCAGGTAGTGTCTTACAAATAAGACAACCTTTTCTGACTTGGACAACCTCCAGTCAGACCATATGAAGGCCTCTGATTTGAGCACAAACTCCTTTGGCTCAGACAGGACAACTTATTTATGATAGCAAAAGAAGAACGTTAGGTTCAATCGAGTGCTAGCACGATTTTCTTGAACCTAATTGAATCTCATTCAGATCAATTGAACTAGATCAGTTCAATTGATGATCACCAGATTCAAACCCTTGTTTGTGTGACCCAGTTAGGTTCAGTTCTGTATGGTAATGGGATATGTCATGATCTCTATCATCGACATCATCGAAACTCCTTTCGATGGATCAGAACTCTTCTGATTCGAACAGCTAGAATGATCGATCATCTAAATCATTCTAATTGCTCCCAAAATCCACCAGTGACACCTAGCAGTATATGGTGGCAATCCCATCAGAGCTGAATGCGAACCTCTTGGTGCAGCTACCTGTGTGATTAAGTTCTTCTATCTTGAGCCCCGATCAGATTAGGGTTAAGGTGAACTCGTCAAACCCTAGTCTCTGTCATATGATGTAATCATTCGATTCAAGTCCAATGTGAAAATCTAAATAGAAACTCTTTCTATTATTTCACTCTACCATGGCCATGGATTTCTGGACTTGATTCTCATGATCATCATAGGGCTGCTCCTCTACCACCGAGGTAGATAGATTCCATCTTGATGCCATCCAGTTCCTACAATGAACATGCTATAGCCAACATACACCTCAGGATTCCATATGGCTAGGAGATCGAGTAATGGTGTAGTCAAACTATAACACCCTCAAGGTGAACTGCCGATGCACCTCAGGTCAAAGAACCAGACACACTACTGCAGCATCGAGTCAGTCATTGACGAGAAGGTAGACTCCCTAATGACTACTCGAGGTGGTCACGCTCAGTGCCCTCGTTCTCTAACAAGTACCTATACTCTCGCTCCGGTGTCTCCACACCGTAGACTCAAGACTCATCTACTAAAGAGAAGCGATTGTACACCAACCTTCCGGATCAATCACCATCCTCGTGATGATCCTATGGTCGGGAGCAATTTATGAGTTAATAATGATTATTCATGTCTTAAATTTTCAACTCTTGAAAATATGAATTATCATTGCCATTAACTCAAAGGATGTATCACAGACACTAAATGCACATATGTGATAGAAAATAACCTATTTATTGATTTTAGTCAAAATTATAATTTTGCCCCTAGAAGTGTATTACAAGTGTCAGCCAATTCTGGATTCTAGGGCACATATATCTAACAGGTATATCCCAATCAACATACATAGAAATTGTGCTGAGGTTCAGTATGGAGAATTTCAAAAAGAGCTATCTCTCGATAGGCCAAGAAATTTCTTTCTCTGAGAAGGATTATTCGACAACTCCTAAAAAGAGAGAGCGTATGAGTAGAATTCCATGTGCTTTGATAGTGGGGTCTATTATGTATGCAATGATATGTACGAGATCAGACGCAGCATACTCACTAGGAGTGGTGAGTAGATACTAGTCTGACCCTGAAGAAAATCACTGAAAGGTGATTAAAACCATCCTTAAGTATTTAAGAAATACTAAGGATCAATGGTTGGTTTATGGTAAGTCAAATCTAAAGCTTGTGGGATTTACAGACTTTAGCTTTCAATCTAATCATGATGACAGTAAAAGTGTGTCGAGGTATATCTTTACTCTAAATGATGGAGCCATCTGCTGTAAAAGTTTTAAGCAGCATACAGTGGCTAACTCTATTTTTGAAGCAAAGTACATGGCAGCATCAGATGCAGCAAAGAAAGCTATGTGGCTGAGAAAGTTCATCACCGAGCTTGGAGTAGCATCCTCCATTGATGGTCCAGTCCTGCTCTACTGCGACAGCACTAGCGCCATAGCTCAAGCAAAGAAATCAAAGGCACACCAACGAATAAAGCACATTCTATACCACTTTCATTTGGTCCATAAGATCGTAGATCATGGTGACGTCGACCTTCAAAAGATCGATGGAAAGAAGAACCTAGCCAACTCCTTCACTAAAGCCCTAGCAATCAAGGACTTCGACAACCATAAGTCGAAGATGGATATTAGATACTATGCCGAGTGGCTTTAGGATAAGTGAAAGTTGTTGAAAATTATGTTCTAAAGTCAATCATCAACCTATTGATGGTTGAGATATTGTAATTCATTTATTAATTAATGAAAAATATTTTGGCATCTTTTTTTATCATAAGTTTACATCTTCTAATGAACTCCATTATTGTGATGAAGTCCTTAGGACTATTTAGTTTTGATAAAGAGAGCATTTATCGATTAGTCCTTAAATTTGTTCATGACCAAATGATAGGCTGTTAATTAGGATGACGGCGTCTATCGAGCATAGGTCGCTATATGCCATATAGGTTGGTTGTCCTCTTAACCAAGGTGTGTGGAGACACTGGTATGGCATATAGTTGAGATGTATGGATACATCATCATTGAACGTGACAAACTCTAGAGCATTCTATTATCGAGAATGTCTCTGATGGGATATAGATATAAGTATGCCTTAGACCTGAGATCACCTCAGTGACTTGCAAGAAACTCACTATGCTTTGGTACTAGACTAACTGAATTTCTAATTCAGCAACGAAAGGCTTGTGGGCGCAGTCAAGTACTTGCGAAGTCAAAGTATGATCAAGATGGAATTGACTACTCCAAGAGCTGGAGAAGAATATATCACTGTATTTCAATATAGCAAAACCTTGGTGAGGATAATCCATCAGATGGATTTGGTATTTTGAAATACAATGTGGACAACCTGATCAGAATTGATAGTTGAACTCTGATGTATCCTACGAGCATTATGGTCAAGAGGATGAATTATATGGAAACTATATCTCATGAACTTTGATGTATCCTACGAGCATTGTGGTCAAGGGGATGAATTATATAGAAACTATATCCGCATGGGTTCTAAGGATGGTGTTCTATACCTTCGACCTATCGGACTGTCGGATATCATTACTAGATGGTCACTTTGATTGGTATAAAAATTTATTTCTATACTACCGACTTAGGTTTGGACCTATGAGGTCATACACATTAGAGCTTACGATCTAATCAGATGGTTGATCAATAAATAAGAATCATTCTAGGGTTAAACAATCAATACGATTGGTGTTTAACCTAGTGCAAATGTTGTAGGATGATTGATTAGCAATTGAATTTCTAATTAACTTAATTTGATTAAGAAAATAGGATAAGATTAGGTCTAATTAAATATGATTTAATTAGATTTAGTTTGGGCTTGATTGGATCAAGTTCAATTGGTTTATTGGATAAGCCAAGTGCAAGGAAGAACTAGTCCTAGTCTAACTAGTACTTGGATTAACCTAATTTTCTAATTCGATTAGAAAAAAAATAAAAATTAAATTTAATTTAATATAATTTAATTAAGTTATTAAATAAATTAGAATCTTATTTAATTAGATTAGTTTAATCTTGATTTTATTTGACTAAAAGATTTTGTTTGACAGGAGTCCTAGTCACTAGGACTCCCTATCTCCTTGCGCCACCTTAGTCCCAATGCCCCCCAAACCTATCTTTTAGATATTTTTTATATAAAATTCCTTTCTTTCTGATTTTCATGCCCCCTCTCTCCCTCCAAGTCATATTTGGAAGTTAGGTGGAAGACCAAGTCAAAGGAGAAATTGATTTTGCTTAGGATTCTATGAGATAGAATCCTTATTGACCAAAACATCTTCCCTTGAGTGCTGCCCCCTCTTTTAATTAATTTCTCTCTTATTTCATGAAAATAATCTCCTTTTTTGTGCACCCTCCCTTGCTGGTCCATGCCAAAAATTATGAAGGAGACGCCCAAGAGTTGGGCGCCCCATCAACTTCCCATGTTTGGATATTCTTAGTCTAGAAATTTGACCTAAATTGGACTCTTCTTTTTTCCTATTTATTGGATGAATTTTATTCTAATTTCTTTGTAAAATATAGAACTTTGGGAGAGGTTTGGGGTGTGCAAAAATCAGAGAAAGAGGGTCCTTGGGCATGGGGGTTCCATAGGCATCAAATTAGATGTCTAGGTGAGAGAAAAGAGAAGAAAAAGAGGGTCTTCTTCTAGGGCTGTTTTAATTTCAATCTCTCCTCCTTTCTTTTGAGTTATTTTGAGAGAGTCTCAGATCAGCAAACTCTCATCTTCCTTCTCATATTTTGGAGAGTCCAAATTTTGAAGAAGAGAGCATCAGATCGACTGTTGAAGAAGGATCAGCATAGTACTAGCATGCTGTGCTGATTTCCTGCATCGAACTTCAGATCAGAGATCGTAGGCTCGTGTGGACGACTTCAAGAGGTCGGATGCATGTGTGGCTCATGACTTCATCCTCAAATCTTGATCCGCAAGTTAGAACATCTAAACTTGCATAGGTAATAGATCTAATCTATAAACTTCATACCTGCATTTGATGTAGTCTACATCTAGGTTGATTTGATCAATCTTTTTTTTTTCTTATTTGATTTTAATTTTTTATTTAATATCATTTCTTAATCATATAATAAATATGAGATCTAGATATTTACATGATTATTTAAATAAATTTTAAATTTATTTAAGTCTTTCGCTGCAAGATCTTGAAAAAGTTTCAAGATCTACTTATGAAACTCTAGATCTGGTTCCTTCACTGAATAGCTAGGAGATCGAGTTATTGTGTAGTCAAACTATAACACCCTCAAGATGAACTATCGATGCACCATAGATCAAAGGACCATACACACCACTGCAGCATCGAGTTAGTCATCGACGAGAAGTTAGACTTCCTTATGACTATTCGAGGTGATCACACTAAGTGCCCTTGTTCTCTAATAAGTATCTATACTCTCACTCTGGTATATCTACACCGTAGACTCAAGATACATCTATCCTAAGAAAGCAATCGTATACCAACCTTTTAGATCAATCACCATCTTCGTGATGATCCTACCGTCGGGAGCATTTTATGAGTTAATTATGAAAATTCATGTCATAAATTTTTAACTCTTAAAAATATGAATTATCATTACTATTAACTCAAAGGATGTATCATAGATACTTTTAAATACACAATATAATAAAAAAATAATCTATTTATTAATTTATAATTAAAATTATAAAATTATCCTTAGAAGTGTATTACAATTGACAGCCAATCTAGCCTCTAGGGCACACATCTAGCAGGAGGGTCCACACTGAAGCCACCTCTAGTCAGGACTTTATCTTGTAAATTCTACTTGTGAGATCCTGATTCCCAACTTCAGCAATCTCAGGCGGCCATCAGTTTTTTATACCAACAAGAACCTATCGATTGAGCAAGAGAGGGACTTCAATCCCTACTTTCTCTTATGACCGGATGTCCATGTTGATCAACTCAATCTGAGTACTTTCTACTAAGAAATAATCTACACTACATATTGTATAAGCATAAAACATGTGCAGATTAAAAATAATTGTAGAGTTCATATCTAATCTAATCAGATCATAACACTACATCATGAAAGTTTCAGATCTGAATCTTAATTTTAACATCACATGAATCATTAATTTTAGATCTTAAAAAAGCATACAAAATCTATTCAATGCAATGTATATAATTGCATAGAAAATATTCTGGTTTAGTTATGCTTAAATATATGCAGAAAAGTTGTTCAAAACAGATCTAAAAATCTATCAAAATAGATTCAGATCTGAACCTGATTCAAACACCAATTCCATAATTGAAATACATCCATGAAAGTCTATCAGAAATAGATTTAAATCAATATATAATCAGGTTTTAAATCAGAACAAAAATCAGCATAAAAAATTCTGTTAAAACAGATTTTTATCGGACTATTTTCAAGGGCTGATTTTGATCTAATAATCTGGTCAAAACCATATCAGAAAAACATAAAAAAAAAAAAATAGATCAAAATAGATTTGATCTCTGGTTCAAAACCAGACCAAAAATAAAAAATAAGCTATGCAATTATTACATGCAATCTAGCTCTGATACTAGTTAAAGGAAAGATGTGACCTGTATCGCATTGCCAGAAAGAAAATTAAATAGATTAGTAATTAAAATTTTTTATAACCTTTATGAAATCATATCTTGATGTGTAGTGGAAGGATGATCAAAGTAGATGCTCCTGAAGTTTGATGCTCTGCGAGATCCAGATGTGCGGATCCTCTACTTTGCTCATATGCCAAACTCTACAAGAAAGATGGATGAAGATAGAAGAACTTCTTGAGATCTAATCTCAAACCAAGGGGCTTTAAGTGAACTCTTCATGCTAGAAGAGAAGAGGACCTCCATGCCAGGAAGAAGAGATCATGCCAAGGTGTTCTCCATGCTAAAAGGAGTGCACACCCAAGGATGCTCACACCCACTCCAAGCCTCCACACCAAGATCAATTCTCTAATCAATCTCTGTGCCTAGAGAACCCCCTCTTAAATAGAAGAGAAGTCTTACTCAAGATCAAATACTACTTTGAATCAAATTCAAACTTTTCTAATCAAAGAGGGATCCAAAAGGAAATAGGAGAGGTGCCAACTTGCACATCTCTTTCTTTGTAGCATGCCCAAGGGGAGGGGTGCAATTTCCAGCACTCCTCCTCCATCTTGGTCGTCCACTAGGAGAGATAAATCCCAAAAATTTAAGACATCAGTTGATGAAGTCAAATTTGATTCAACTCGAATCCGATTTAAACCAAATTCAAAAATGCTGTCGACCCTTAGGGATTCTACTTTCTCATCGATGACTAACTCAATACTATAGTTGTGTGTCTGGTTTTTTGACTTGAGATGCATCAGTAGTTCATCTTAAGGATGTTATAGTTTGACTATACCATAACTCGGTCTCCTACTCATTTGAAACCCTAAGGTGTATGCAGGCTATAGCATGGTCATTATTGAAATTGGATCGCACCAGAATGGGATCTATCAACCTCGATAGAGGAGTAGTCCTATGATGATCATGAGATCAAGTTCTAAAGTCCATAGCCATGGTAGTGTGAAATAATAGAAAGAAGTTTCTATTAGGATTTCACATCGGACTCGAATCGAATGATTCATTCATATGATAGGTGTTGGGTCATATGAGTTCACCTTGACCTAGATCCTATCGGAACTCATGATAGAAGAATGCAATCACACAGTTGGCTGCACTGAGAGGTTCATTTTTATTTTTGATGGGTTGCCACCATATAATTCTAGGTGTCACTAGTAAATTTTGGGATCAATTAAAATTATCTCGATGATTGATGATTCTAATTAGGCAAATTAGAAAGAATTCTGATCCATCGAAAGGTATTTCAATAATATCGATGATAGAGATCACATCATATCCCATTACTAGATAGAATTGAATCTAACTAGATCATACAAATAAGGATTTGGGTCTGGATATCATTAATTGGGCTAACATGGTCCAATTGATTTGGATTAGATCCAATTAGGTTCAGAAAAATCATGCTAGCACACGATTGAACCTAATTTTCTCATTCTGTGAACTTTCTGATTGGTCTGGACTCAATTAAATTTGATTTGGCTCATCCAGAGATCCTGTATGGATTTATCCTAGTTTGACTAGATCTTGTTCTGGTCAAATCAAGGCTTATCCTGATCAGATCAGGGCTTATTCTAGTTCCATGCGATGGGCATCAAACAAGGGTCATTTAACCTAGTCTTTGTAAGAAAGAAGGGAGGAGGTGCTCATGCCTTGGAGTTTATCTTGGGGCATGCACCCTAGATGTTTTGCATGGAAGGGAGAGCACGCCACTCTTGGCATGCTCCCTAGTGGATAAGATAGGGAGGCTATCCATTCAAAAGACTTTGAATGGGTCAAAAGTTTGAAACAATTCAAACACCTAAGAGAGAACCCCTGGCGCATATCCTTTTTATCCAATTATTTGTGCCCATTTTATTTTGATTTTGTGTGACAAAATCATATGAAAATTAGAGATATGGCATGGAGAAATAAGGTGGAGTCCTTTTGTTTATTGGCTTTGACTCATTCAAAGTTCACATAAACTATAGGACTCTAGGTCATCCAATTGTCCATAATTTGGGACCTTACAAAAGGGGTTTGGCAACTTCACTCTCCATGCCTAGGCTCTGCCTCTTCCTCTCCTCAATGCCTCCTCTCCCTCTTCTCCACACCTAAGGGTTAGTCTATTCAGTGCTAAGAGAGTCGAAGTGTTGATCCTACAAGATCAAGTCAAAGAGATGTCGTTCGTGTGACGATCGATCTGCTGCTAGAGATTGGATCGAAGGTGCACCTAGAAGTTCTAGATCTGATCAAAAAGAAAAAGGCTTCCATATCTGACCTGAGTGGAGGCTGGTAGAGGCCAGGCACATGCACGGCTACAATTAGGACCTTCATCGGTATTTGGATCATCGCTACGTGTGAACTGTTCACCAAAATTAGGTGATGTTTGATATCATAATTTTATTAGATCAATCTAATCAGATCTAAAAACTCTTAGATCTGATCTAATCAATAGAAAAATTTTAAATTTTTTGTTGCATGACCTGATCCGATCAGGCCAATCCTGCGGCAGCTCTTTCACCGGTAGTATAGCAACCAATTTCTTATATTAATTAAAGTGACCATGTAGCAATGATACTCAATGTCCAGATAAGTCAAATAATTGCAAAGCAACATTCAAGAACCCAGGTATATGGTTACTGCATAATTCAATCCTTTGATTGTTAATGCTCAGGATGATCTAGGGTTAAACTATCAACCCAAGATATGTCATCCACATTGTATTTCAATCTTTCAAATCCTGTGATAGATTACAACGATTACCTTGGCCAAGATTTTACTAGATTGAAATAGAGTGATGCATAAACTGCTATAATCTAGAGGGGTCAATCCCATCTCAACTCACACACTAACTTTGCAACTATTTGATTGCACCCAATAGTCTTTCATCATTATATTAAAAATATAGATAGTCTAGCACCAAATCATAGTGAGTTGCTTGCAAGTCAACATGATAATTTTAGATTGGAGAGATACTTATGCCCATATCCTTCAAGAGCTACTCTTGATAGCAAAGTGCTTCACTGGTAAATCACTATTTAGTGATGATGTGCTCCTATATCTCACCTATGTGCTATACCAGTGTCTCTACACTCAATTAAGAGGTCAACCAACGCATATGGCACACAACGATCTGTACTCAATAAACATTATTATCCTATTAATAACATATTATTTGGTCGCAAATATGGTTTAAGAACTATTTGATAAATCCTTCTTTACCGATTATTTTATAGTTCTATGGACTTCATCATAACAATAAGAATTCCATAAAAGAAAGATGCAAATTATGATGAACTACTAAAAATAACTTTTATTTATTAATAATTTATATATATGAGGATAATTGTTTACAATAATACAATTGGCTTTAGAAAACATTTTTTAATAGATTCTTCTCAGCTAGGTCTTCTAAAAATTACCAAGCTTTGGCTTCTTATGCATAAATTGGCCTTGGCACATCAATTCTAGTATGGTTCTAGAGTTGGAATCTAACCCCTTATAAACAATTTGGCACAACCTCCATATTTTAATTTCATGATGTATGCATTGGGTCAAGAAGGTTCTTAAATCGGTCGAAACACTTCTAAAAAGGCTAACCAACTAATTGATAAAATTGGTCAATTTTATTTCTAAACCTGACTATCTTATCATGTGGAAAGAATTTTTTTTATGAATATTTTGACAAAACCATCCCATGTCGTGATTGACTGGTTGGGCAGACTGTGTAGCCATTTCTTGGTATTATCCTTAAGAGCGAAATTAATAAGCCTAAGCTTAATTGCATCCTTTGAGAGTTGTTGAAGCATCATGGTTGCACATAGTTCTTCAAACTTCCTCATAAAGATGTATGCATCCTCAATTCCAATGAATTTAGGAAGCATATTAATGATTTGGGGTTTGATCTCAAAGTTATTGATAGTGGATTGGGGCAACCTAATACATGATGATTGGACAGCACCAATTAGATAACATAGGTCCTCAAAAACTTGGGGTTGATTGATGTGTAACACCCCACCCCTAACTATTGGGCGAGCATACTATACCCTACCCTTATCTAAGAGTAAAGAAGGCTATACTCAACCCTTAAATAAAGACAAAGGAGATTTCTAAACTATAGCTAAGCTGAATTATAATATTATTTAATAACTTATTTTCAAGTAATCTGATCAAACTTTTAATTTAAAATACAAGCATTTGAATTTAACTTCTAAATCTGCTAAAACAAATATCTTAACTTAACTCATCAATTTACATAAGCAAACTTAAGGTTCCATTTAAAACCATACTTTATACATTTTATACAAGTCACTCAAAATACAACATGCTTATTAGTTTTTGATTTAATTATCTCCACCATATATATTATATCATAAGATACATTTCTTTTACAAACCTACATCACAAAACCTCCTCTAGTAGAAATGCTGATACACATGCTGATATTTATTTCTGAGCTAAGGTACTCCAAAACTGCAATTAAAAATAATGGGGGGCGGTGAGACTTGGGAGTCCCAGTAAATGAATAATCAATCTAATAATAGAAAATAGGAATACTTAACCTATAATTTAAGATAAAACTAAAATTATTAAACCACTTTTTAAACTTCTTAAAACTGCAATGTATCCAATAAGAGTAAAGCCAACAATAAATCACATTATGCTAATGAACACTTTCCTTGGCTATTGTCGACCATACCTAGAGAACCCCTTCTAAGGTAGCCAACATGTAGCATGATATGATGCCAAATGATGCAGATTAGCCCCCACAGGCACACTGCAAGTGTTTGCTTTGGAGGTGCCAGCTTTATGAAATGCTCATATGGATGCTCATGTTAGTCTAAATATTAGGATACACCCGATAGGTTGATCACTCCCATGGGTAGCTCCTTTTCAAAGAATGCTAAATAGCTTTTCCAACATGGAGAAATAGAACTCCAAAAGCTAAAAGACAAAATCAGAACATTTCTAATTATTATGAAATTTCTTTCCAAATGATATATATACACATATTTCTATCTCTCTGAATAACATTTCAGTAAAATTTATTTCTTTTTTCCATGCTTGTTGATACATATATAAAATGAAGAAAACTAGGAGTTAAACTCATATATTTGTATTTATTTAAAAGAGCTACTTTCAACTTTCATAACAAACATCATATAAAAATACCAAATCTAGATAGAAAATCACTCACCTCAAACAACTACTAGCTAATTGGCTTACTTCTTTCTAACTCTTTTCTTCTCCTATAACACCGATAAGCACTGATTAATATCATACCTTCTAATACAAGAACACAAGAGTACATCTTTTTCTTCTACTCTTATTCTTTAACTCTTCTTATCTTTGTTTTCATTTTATCTTACTTGCTTTACTTAAGTTTAGCTATACTTCAACATAACTTCAAATGTCTCTAGCAACTCAACTATATTTTCACTCTTATAACCATCTTTAAATTTAGGCAATACTATTCAACTAGTTATTAAGATTGTTAAAACCATTTCCATCAAATTATGCAATAATAATTCATCCTTTAGCTTCAATTCAAATCTATAATTTAACATACTAAACCCAAAATCTAATAACAAGAATTGAAACTTTAATTTAAACTTGTTTAGAAATCAGAATCCTTATCTCCACGATTAGAATTCTGCTGCTACTAACATAAATTTTTTTCTTCTCCAAAATAGCTACTTTTCTCCTTTAATCTAAATCCTCATCGAAACACCATTTCCTAACTAATTCCTCTTTGATTGCTAACTAGAAATAGGGCCTTCTCCAGCTCCCTTCTCTCCTCTATCCTTTCGGAATAACTTAGAACTCTAAACAAAAAATAAAGGAACTGGTGGCATTTATTTTAGGAACAGAATAAACTAAGAAGAATTTGCTAAGTGTCAATCTAAAGAGAATCCACCCAATTTCAAACTTGCTAGGTATAGCCCAGATAATTTTCTAGATATTTATTAATATTCTTAAGCTGCTCTATCATTCCATAAAAATTTATTTTAAAAACACAAGATAAAAACCTCCTGGCTAAAGCCTGCTCCCAGAATTTTTCGCAATTAGGGTCGACATCACTAAAATGAGTCGACAACAACACACAGGTCGGCTTCGAGATTAGGCTCTCTTTCAAAATAAGTCATCCTCTAGGCCGACCTCTATAGAAATGAGTCGACATCTCTCAAAAACAAGTCAACACCTTCTCGTGCCACCACAGAATTTCTAAAACTGCTTTCTCTATTTTTTTGAGATGGAGTCGACCTCTTTTGAAATGAGTCGACCCATTCTCCTAGGTTTTGATTAAAAATTTTATCTTATTCTTTTTTGAAAATATCACTCATTCTAAGCTCAATGACTACTAAGAATTAAATTTAATGCTATCCTTTTTTATCCCATTCCTCAATTATTTTCCTACTTAATCAGCAAGTAAATTTTTATGCCCCATTACTACTACTTAATTATCATTTAAATGCTCAAGTACACTATAGAAAATACTATGTCACAAATGCTTGAATGCTGGATTGGGGGAAATTTTTCTTAAATTATTATTTTTCTAGTCCAAGATGTTACATTTCTCCCTCCTTTAATAAATTTCGTCCTCAAAATTTGTACTTTCTACCCGTAAATCTTTTTTAAAAACCATTCCAACCTTTGATAATAATATACATAGCTATACTATTTTCCACATTCATTGATATTACCTTAAAATTTTCAACATAAACTAATGCTCAAATCAACTTAAATTGGCATATTCCCATTCATGAAATATATATAAACTTATTTCAAACAATACTAAACCGTACCTTTATCAACTCCTCCCCTTTTACCTTAACTTGGATTTTCTCTAGAAGAAGATCCTATATCTGGAGAAAGTCCTCTCAATCTTCTTACTTGCTCCCTAAGATAGAATATTAATCGAGATGCCTTCTATTCATATCTCTCATTACTTCATACTCCCACCTTACCTGTTGAAGTTTGGCACTTACAACATTATACTTTAACCTTACTTTTTGAAAAAAATGTTTGTACTCTTTCATATCCTCAAAATTAGCATCTCATACTTCAAAATTAAAAGGATGTTATAAATTATTCTGAGCATAGACTGCTGCATGCTCTTCCGATTTCCATTGCTCAACATCTAAAGGATCCATTGATCGAAAAGTTTCATAAGGCTGCTCTCCTCTATCGATGGTTACCTCTATATATGCTCTTACATACCTTCTTTTCCTTTCGTCCACTCCATAAATTGGATCTAGAAGTCCCAATTCTCTTGTAATTTCAGTTAAAGTAAGCTTTGGAGATATATCAATTATTTCCATAATCTACATCTCAAATTAATCATTGCTATAGGATCATACATAGCAACATAAAAATTTCATTAAATAATATTCACATTGCACGCATCAACATCATCTTAACATCTAAGTTCATCTTATCTTCTTTTAAATTGAAATCTTAAATTATAAGCTTACAAATTTTGAAACTTTCAATATGCAATAATCTTTAACAATTGTTATCTGGCTCTCTATTCACCAATATTCATTAAATCATATCAACATATACTTCATAAAAATGCAATACTTAGTGCAAGCAGGGAGCATAAGAATAAATACGTACATTTCACTTATCACAGAGCTAACATACTTGCCCAACTCATGCTCATTAACCAAATACTCAATTAATCAAGATATAAAGCTACTAACAATCATAGCATCATAAGAAATTGCATCTCAATCAAAATTAAAATATTTAAATCATACCTATTTTTCACCTTAAGAGAAACTTACATCCCCTATTATCCTTCTTGCTTCAACTCATCTTGTTCATTGGTACCAATCCCCATTTTATTTGCTTGCACACCAGTAGGTGAAACATTATACATTGATGGGAAACTTTTAACTAGCACTTTATTTAGTCAATTCCTTTTTTGGTGACCCATTAGTCCACACCGATAATATCCTCTAAATCCTTTTCTACATTTTTCCAAATGAAACTTCTCGCAATTAGTACACTAAGGACTCTAATTTAGTGGCACGGCAATAGGACTAGTACTCCTATTAAAATTACTCTAGAATTCCATTGTCCCAACCTTTCTAGCTCTCTTATAACTTCCTTCTACTTCTATACTTTGAGATTGAAAGTCAAAAACAGAAGCTACAATAGTAGTAACTGTTTGAGTAATTATACCTATAAATTCTTATAGTCCAATAATAGGTACTTGCATGTGAAATGGAGGTACTGATGCTGGGATACTAAATGAAAACTCATGATTATTCTTATGCAATAGTGAAGTCTCTGCCTCCACCTTTAGAGCAGAAGGTGAAGCACTCGATAACACCTTATGACATTGGCCATCACTACCGACTCCTCTTGCTCTACCCTGGTCTCGACCTCGATTCCTTCTTGAGATTCATTCTCCACCACTATCTCTTACTAGTGATTGCTCTCTACCCAACCTTGACCTTGTCCAAACCATCTTTCTATAAAATATAATTGATATAACAAAATTTATCAATCTCTAAGATAACCTTTCTGGTAAATAGATCTTAGAAGAGAACATCCCAAATTAGAATATAATTTAAAAATAAATACTACTAAGAAGAAACATTAAAAGATGTTGAGTCAATTGATTATTAATCTAATTATTTTCAAAGCCACTCAACCCACTCTATACTATTTACCAAACAATCCAAGGGAATTGATTATGATATACAAAAGCCCACATGTATCTTTAATAATTCAACAAATTATCCATCCTCATATTCTTAAATTTTGTTTTTTTTTTTCATTACATCTTCACATCTCTAGTGATTAAGATCTTAAGTCTTAATTCCAACTATAGCTCTGACCTAGGTCCATCCCTACCAATCATAAATCTTCACTAATATCTGCTATCCATAAACCATTTCTTGTCTTTACTGATCATAAACCTTTGCTCATCTATATTAATTATTAAAACTTGCTCTAATACTAATGTTAGATGTATTTCCTAGAAGCCAAATTGGCCAACACTTATAATACATTCTAAGAAGATAATTTATAATTTTGAATTATTTTTAATAAAATTTATGTTATTCTTTCAATCATATTTATGTATTATGTGTCTGTAATTCATCCATTGGCTTAATGGTTATGATAACACATATTCTCAAGAGTTGAGAATTTGAGATATGTGTTATCATAATTAACTCATAAACTACTCTCAATTATAGGATCATCATGAGGATGGTGATCAATTCAGAAGATTGGTATATGATTATTTTTTTAGGATAGATGAGTCTTGAATCTATGATATGGAGACATCAGAGTGAAAGTATAGATGCTTGTTGAGAATAAGGATACTGAGCATGACCAACTTCGAGTAGTTATAAAAAAGTCTACCTTCTCATCAATGACTTACTCGATGCCGCAGTTGTATGTCTGGTTCTCTAACCTAAGATGCATCGACAGTTCACCTTCAGGGTGTTATAGTTTGACTATACTATAACTCAATTTTCTAGCCATTTGAAATCTTAAGGTATATATTAGCTATAGCAAGTTTATTGTAGGAAGTAGATTACACCAAGATGGGATCTATCAACCTCGATAGAAGAGTAGTCTTATGGTCATCATGAGATTGAGTCCTGAAGCTCATGGCCATGATAGTATAAAATAATAAAAAAAAAATTCTATTAGGATTTGACATTGAACTCAAATCGAAAGATTCAATCATATGACAGGTATTGAGTTTGACAAGTCAACCTTAACCTAGATTTAGTCGAAACTCATGATAGAAGAATCCAATCACATAATAACTACACCAAGAGGTTCTTTTTCAATTTTGATAGATTGCCACCACATACTGCTAGGTGTCACTGATAAATTATGGGATCAATTAGAATTATCTCAATGAACGATAATTTTAATGGGATGAATTAGAAAAAATTTTGATCCATCAAAAGAAGTTTTAATGTTGTTGATGATGCAGATCATGACATATCCCATTACCATATAGAATTGAACCTATGGGGTCACACAAACAAGGATTTAGATTTGGATGTTTTTAATTAGACTCACGTAGTTTGATTGATTTGAATTTGATCTAATTAGATTCAAAAAAATTATGCTAGCACATGATTGGACCTAACTTTCTTCTATATTGAATTTCTTGATTGGTTTGAACATAGTCAAATTAGATTTGGCTTATCTAGAAGCCCTGTATGGGTTTGTGCTAAATAGATAGGTCCCTGTCCTAATTAGATTAGAATCATGTCCTAATCTCTTTTATAGATAAGCATTAGGGGGCAACTTGTGTTGGCACCTCCCCTCATGTTGACCAAGTCTTGCACAAGAGGGAAGGGACACACGCTCCTTAGAATTTCTCTAGGGGCACACATCCCTAGATGCTTTTCTTAGAGAGAGAGGGAACAGGCCCATCCCTGGTGTGAGCCCCTTAGTGGTTGGGATAAGGGAGAAGTGGTTTGGGGAGGTTAGAGATTGTTTTAGTTTAAACTCTGTTTGAACAAGTCAAATGAATTTAAACTAATTCAAACTCATGGAAAACTATATCTAGGCACTAGATATGAGTTTTGTGCTACAAAACTCATGTAATTTTTTAGATGGGGTGCCTAATATTAGTGGAGAGTCTTATTTTAAGCAATTTGACCTGGTCAAATGCTTAAAGCCTTAGGACTTTTGGTCTCTAATTTTTCTATAAATAGGAGACTAGGCCAAAGGGTTTGGCCATTCCATTTGCCCATGATGAAGCCCTATTTCTCCCTCTCCATGCCTCCTCCCTTCTCTAGATCCTCTCTCTTCCTCCCTTTCTCCCATGCCCAAGAGTTGGGCTGATCACAACTTCGAGGGTCGAAGTGCTATCTATACAAGAAGAAGAAGAAGGAGATCGATCACGTATCGATCAGAGTGCTGTCGGTGATTGGATCAAAGGTAGAAGGAGATCCAAATCTAATTTTAGAAATCAGATCAAGTAAGAAGAAGACCTCTAGATCTAATTCAAGTGGATACCGATAGAGGCCAGACATATGCATGCCTTGAAGGCAAACCTCGGAATCAAATTCAGCTCATCACCGTGGAAAGATTAGCTACCATAACAGGTGGTATTTCTAATACATATTACATGTTTATTTTTAGGTTTATACAATCAGATCTAAGAACTCTTAGATCAAATCAAATCAATAAAATTTTTAAAATTTTGATATTTCAGATCCAATCCAATCGAGCCAATCTAGATGTTCCTTCAACTGGTATCAGAGCCAGGTTCTAAGTTTATAGATCTAGATTGTATAGATCTAGATTAGATTTTTTATGAGATCAAAATGTTATGAATTTTAAATTGCATGAGATGTAATTTTGTTTGATACATGAGATGTATGCAAAGAATGATTAGATTAGATCTTATCTCATATATGTGATATGTGCTATAGATCTAGATCTATTAGTAGTAGTAAATACTTTTTTCTAATTAAGGTGGTCCTCTTGGCCATCTGATCATAAGAGTAAGAAGGGCTTTAAAGATCCTCACTTCCTATTCGATGGGATGCTCTTATAGCGTGTAGGGGTGCTGCATGATGATCCTCAACTACAAGAAAGCTAAGATACACCCATGTGAAAAATACATGGATAAAGATCTAAAAAACATAGGGATACATCTACACCCACATTGGTACACACGTTTGGTTAAACATGGGTATATCCAGAGTGGGTGTAGCTTATGCCCACGTTATTTCTTTTCGTGCATATATCCTCTGCTTTACCTACATAACATCTAATATAGGTGTAAGTATATACGTGGATATATACCTAACATACACCCTCCTTTATTAAACATGGGTAACTAAATATATATAAATCAAAATTCATGGGAGTTACCAAAGCATAGGTATAAATGAACTTCTACTATCAATAATAAAATGTGTGTGTATAATTAATTTTTAGATATTAATGTCTTATCCAATTTCAAAACATGGATCACCTAAAATAATAAATAAAAGTAGAAATGATGCATTGGTAACTTATTTAAACATCCTATGCCACTGAAAAAATATAAAAGCTACTAGCTTCAAAGAGATGAAACTGATGGAAAATATGCAGGATTTCATGCTTGAATTTCAAAATAGCTTTGAAATAAAATATAGTAAAAAATGTAGATTAAACTATTTAATCTATAAAAGCATATAATCTAACTACTAAACCCTACATCTAGGATCTATAATATGTTATAATGCATTCTTAAATTTGAAAATAAATATTTTAGTATTGATCAAATCAATATCCTAGATCTAGAATAATTCTAGATCTAAAATCTAGATCGCATCTAGGTGAGAGAAGAGATCAAATCTCTTACCTTCACGTGGATTGAGAACTTTGTGATTGATTTTCGTTCTTGCCTTTAGAGCTGCACACACGCTCAGCCTCTATAGAAAGTCCACACGATGCTACAACATAAATTGGAGGTTCGTCAAATAAAGATCCGCTCGAAGTACTAGCTTCTCACGGATCCCTCCTGATGGTTAATCTAAAAATTTTTTTTTTAATCTCCTGGATATTCCAAGAGATGGAGAACATAAGAAGGAACAAGAAAGAGATCCAACTTTTGGATCTTCCAAAAATTAGAAATAAATACATATGAAAAAAGCTCTAAGAGAAGATAAATCTTCTCTTTCAGGACATCAACGATTGATGTCCTGAAAACATCTCTATGCTAGAATAAGAGGAGACCTTCATCTCTAAATTTTTTCATATTTCTAGATCTAACATTCTCTGATTTTTCTAATAGAAAAATTCTACAAAATATGAAGAAGAAGGATTCTCCAAGAAATCCTAAGTGAAGACCTTCTTCTCTTTTTCTTCTCTCATCAGGACATGATCAGATCATATCCAAAGATGATCACTATGCCCCAACACCTTAAAACACACATCCCCATGCCTCTTCCTCTCTCTCTCTCTCTAATTTTTATCACATAAAAATATACAAAAGAATAGAAAGGAAAAACTTAAAAGAAAAAATCAAGAGAAGATAATCTTCTCTTACCTTTGTCCCTTCAAGACATCAACTTTTGATGTCTAGATAATGACCTCTTCTCCAAGAAACTTGGTGCCCCAAACTCCATACCTCCTCCTCCTTTTTTTGTAGTTTTTTTATGAATTTTCTAGGATTTTTCATGTCCAAAAACATTGCATAGGTGGTGCCTCAAGTAGATAAGGAAGACTAGGTCAAACCTAGTCTTATATGGACTCTAAGGAAAAGTTTTAGGAGGCATCCAACTCTTGGACACATTCCTCCCTATTTTTTTGGTGTGAAGATCAGGAAACCACATTTAAAACTAAAAAAGAATAAGTATACAAAAGAAAGAGAGGTATGGAGAAAAAATTCTGTAAGAAAAGGAGGTGTTTTGGAGAATTAGGACTCTATCAAATAGAGTCCAAGTCTTAACAACTTTCTTTATTTGACCAAGTCAAATAAAATTTCAGAAATACCTGGTAGGGGGCATGGAGAAACATAAAAAAATCTAGAATTAAAAATGTAATGGGTGTGGGATCTTTCTTAGGTGGCACAAGAGTGAAGGGAAGAGTCCTAGTCTAACTAGGACTCTCCAATGTAGACTAAATCAAATACAATTTAAATCTCATTTAAATTAGATTTGAGTCAACCTATTTAATAGATAATTTTAATCTAATTAGAAATCTAATTAAATCAAGTTTAAATTATATTTAAATATAATTTAATTTTTAATTAAATTAAAAATTAGGTACACTCAAGTCCTAGTTGAACAGAGACTTGCTCTCCCTTGCAATTTGCTTATCCAATAAATCAATTAAACTTAATCCAATCAAGTTTAAACTAATTTTAATTAAATCTAATTCAATTACACTTGATCTCAATCTGATTGCTCAATCAAATTGAGCCAATTAGCAATCCAATTACTAATTGATCCTCTTGTAATACTTGCATTAGGTCAGAAATCAATCGCATTGATTGTTTGACTTTAGAATGATTCTCAATCATCAACTAACCATCTGATCAGATTACAATCTCTTATGTGTGTGACTCCATTGATTCAAACCTAAGCTAGTAGTACAGGAACTAATTCCTATACTAGTCAAAGTGACCATCTCGCAATGGTTTTTGACGTCCGGATAGGTCGAATGTATGCAAAACAACATTCTTAGAACCCTAGCCCATGGGTACTGTATAATTCATTCCTTTGACCAATAATACTCAAGACGACTTCGAGTATGCTATCAACACTCATATAAATTATCTTTATTGTGTTTCAAAATTTTGCAAATCCCATGACTCCTCACGAGGATTACCCAGGCCTTGGTTTTACTAAATTGAAACAAATGAGTCATTCTCTTCCTAAAGTTAATCAAGAGTGATGAATCCCATCTTGACTCATAGATTAACTCTACAAGTACTTAATTGTATATAAAAATCTTATGAACCTATATTAGAAATAAAGGTTGTCTAGCACCAAAGTATAGTGAGTTGCTTGCAAGTCACCATGGTGATCTTAGGTCGGAGGGATACTTATACCCGTTAGCCTTTGCTAGCTACTCTTGATAGTAAAGTACTACATTGGTCACGTTTAGTGTAGATGTACTCCTACATCTCATCAGAATGTCATACCAGTATCTCTACACCACTTGGTTATAAGAACAATCAACGTATATAGCATACAACGACCTACACTTAATAAATTATCATCTTTGTTAATAACTTATAATTTGATCATGAATAGTTTAAGAACCATCTGATAAATCCTTCTTTATCGATTGATTATGGTTCTAAAGACTTCATCATAATTTAAAAATTTATTTAAGAAAAATAAAATTTTTATGATGAACTAGCCAAATAACTATTATTATTAGATAATTTATATACTAATTTCAATCATCTATCACTTAGATGATTGGCTTTAGGATACATTTTTCAACAACTTTCACTTAAACTAAAGCCAATCAAAATGATATTAAATATCCTATCTTCCACTTGAGTTCATAAAACTTCTTAGTTTCAAGGACTTAGCAAATGGATTGGTCAAGTTCTCCTTTTTCATCGATCTTTCAAAAATCGACATCATCCTGATCTAAAATTAAAGATGATAGCAATGCAGAATTTGTTGGTCCTTCGATCCTTTAGCCTGAGCTATGGCTCCAATGCTACAATAGGACTGGACCATTGGTGGAGGGTGCCACTCCTAACCTGCTAATGAACCTTAGCAACTATACAGCTTACATGGCAGCATCATATGCCATGATGTACCCTACATCACTAACTGAATAGTCTAAAGTATCCTACTTGAAATCTTTCTAGCAGATTGCTCCTACAATTAGGATATGACCTAATACTTTCTTGCTATCATCTTGATCTAACTAAAAATTAAAATCAAAATATCTGCAAGTTTTAAGTCAGTATCTCCATATTTGACTCACTGGATCTTAGCATTTTCTAAATACTCAAGGATTGTCCATACAATCTTCTAGTGGTTCTCACTTAGATCAGACTGGTATCTACTCACTACCATTAGTGAGTATACCATATCTGATTTTGAACATTAGATGGCAGCCAAACCTTTATTCCCTGCAATACTGGAATACCATTCTCGATTAAGAAAATTTTATCCACAAACAACACAAAGAATAACACTACAAAATATTTTGCCTAATTACAAATGTAGGATTTGTCTTTGTTCATAACAAAGATATACGTTCAAAATGTATGTTCGAAAACTGAGATAATAGCCAAATGGGCTTTATAGGTTTTTACCTTCCTGTCTGTGCTACTCTGATCCTTTTGAAAATTCATTCACACCCAATGGATTTTATCCCTTTAGGTGAATCAACTAGTATCCATATACTATTGATTTTCATGGACTCTAATTTGGATTTAATGGCTCCAAGCCATTTCTCTTAGTCAAACCATTATATTGCATTCCTATAGGTGATCGGATCCTTATCATTCTGATCGAGCTCAACAAGATCACCATCCTAGATCTAGATACCATAGTATCTATCTGGCTAATGCGGTACTTTATCGGATCTTCTTAAAGGTGCTACTTTAATGGGCTCCAGATTTGATCTGATCGAATCCTGTTCTATAGATTTACTAGATTATGTCGGTTTATTTTCTAACAGTCAAACTTTTCAAAGTTCAACTTGATAAGCATTAGTTCCTTCTCCAAGGAACTCCTTTCCAAAAGGAATGCCCTACTACTGATGAACATCTTATGTTCTTCAGCATGGTAAAATTAATAATCCTTAAACACCTATTAGGCCAGGATCTAAGTTTATCAGTATGCAATCCTATGACATAGACTGATCAACTCCAAACCCGAAGGTGAGAGAGTCTAGGTCTACGCCCGATCCATATTTCATATGGAGTCTTTATAATAGATTTACTCGGTATATATTCAGACCAAAGGTGAGAGAGTCATAGGAGCACAATCTTGAAACAAGTAGACAAGTGAATCCTATCATGGATCGAACCATATCCAACAAAGTTTAATTTCTCCTTTCAGATATACTATGTTTCGAAAAAAAATTCACTAAGAGAGAATTCTATTCTCTACTAGATATGTCACAAACTTACTAGATAAGTATTCACCTCTTTGATCTGATTGAAGAGTTTCAATACCATTTTTAGTTTATTTTTATATTTCATTATTGAATTATTTGAATATTTTAAATAATTCATGCTAGATGCACCCATGCCCAGATAGATTATCTATAATGAAATATTGATATCTTCCTTTGGCACTTAAGTTCATAGATCCATATACATCATTATGGATGAGACTTAGAACTTTATCGGCTCCTTCATCTTTTCTAGTAAAAGGTGACTTTGTCATCTTCCCAAAAAGATAAGACTCACAGGCTATTAATGATTTATAGGGAACGAGTAGGATTTCTAGCTCTACTTTCAAAAATATTTTCGAAAATCATACATAGCAAAAACTATTATTAATCAAATTAATAATAAGAGCTATAGATTTAATCTAAAAATTCTATACAATCAAGATCTAATGTGTCATACATACATGCATATCTAAAAAATAAAATAGCAAGTGTAGTAAAACTATTTTACTATTTCTACGTGTTCAAAATATGCTACCTTTTCATAGATAGATGATCTCCATAATCTCATCTCCTTGGTATAGATCTGATCGTCATGATGTAGACACACACATGTCTAGCCTCCATGGATAATCCACACAAGGCCCAGATCCCGATCAACTCCTTTCAAGTGCTAACTTGAATAGAAGTCTTCAATGATTGATGTAGATCAAACTTCTTTGATCTTCTTCATGGGATCTTCGAATGCTCTAAATCCTAAAGAACATAGAAGATGATGAAGAGGAGGTCTTCCACCAATTTTGTGAAGTCACTGATGCGTGCTAATCTATAGCTATGGCAAGTGCACCAGTCAATCAAGTAATAAAATAAATGAGTAGAGCATCATCCCTAGAGGATTGGAAAACAAGAACTGAAAAGCTCTTTCCTATTCTTTATTTAGAAGACCGATTTATGAGAATAAAAAATTAAAGAATAAAATAAAGAAATAATTAAAAATTTTAAGAAAATAGAGAGAGTATAATTATTAGGATTTTAAACTTAAGAGCAATATATTACTAAGGCAATCAGGTTCACCAACTCGATCAATATAATATTCAAATTATTAGATTAATTTTATTTCATGTGACGATGGAGTTTTCTAGTTCATTCACTATCCTTTGGTCCAGGCATAGCAAAACTATCAATATTTATTAATTATCCTTCGGTCCAAGTATAATTTAAATAAATATTAATGCATTAAGTTTTGTGAAACCCTCTAATTAAAATACACTATGTCCAAAGTGCACTAAAATTTCTGCATGCATATGAATTCTAATTTGATTCATAATATAAGATATATAATCAAAAAGCAATAATATAGATGTACTTGGTCCATAACATCTATGTTCATCAGGTCAATTAGAAGATGGCCAGTAATCTAAAAGCATTAAGATCAGATTTATATACTCCTTATGAATAAAATTTAAAATTAAAAATAAATCATATTGAATATTATATCAAAAGAGTGGCTACACCTTAGTCTTAGTAAAAAAAATTTAGTTCATGATAACAAGTTCAAAAATAGCAAATAAAATAAAATGCATAAAGAAATTAGACTGTTTGATTGCTAAAATTGATTGTCCATCGCTCTTGGTGTGGAAAACTTGGTGAAGAAGAAAAAAAGCTCCTTGATCAATGTTTTGATTATGGAAAAAAAAAAGAACAAAAATTAAAAGCCCTTCCTTTTCTCTCAAAAATCTCTCTTCTCTTCCTACCTCTCTCCTCTCTTTCTCTTCTTTTTCTTTTTTTTTTACTGTCTCCCCTCTTCTTCTTTTCTTCGGCAATAGCATACCTTTTTATAGGCTGAGAGGTAGATTTTTCACCAAAATCCTACTAAAATTAGGTTTAAAATTCTCAAAATAACTCAAAAAAAGTCTTTGATCAATTCTAACCGTTGGATGTTGATCAAACGGTCCAAAAATCACTCAAAAATCATCTTAAAATCTCAAATCAAGTCAAAATTCATTTGGACCATCGGATCAGCCTTGAAGATCAAATCTGGGCCATTAGATCATGCATAGAGAAGCCTCTAATTCTTAGTTTTAAAATTGGGATGAATCTCAGCCGTTGGATCTCAATCAGGAGCTGCATCTGCCATTCGTTAGCGCATGCATTTCAGCTGTCCGATCAAATTCCAATGAAAGGCACCCATCGAATCAGACAAAATTTTCAAATTGCCCTCTATAGACCATGTGCGAGCCCGGTATTGCATGGACCACCGCATTCTTCAGCCAATCAGAGCGCGCTTCTTTATGTGAAATCTCCAAAATGCCCTCCAAACGGTCTACCATGCACCACAAAAAATGCTGACATCAGCTTGGCATTAGCATTGCATCAGCAGGTTGATCTACTGGGTGCGGTCAGACCAGGCGGGCTGCTGAGCCAATTTTTCTAAACCAATTTGAATTGGACTAGCTTTTTTTTTTGAAATTCAATTTCGGGCTCATTTGAAATCCATTTTGCCTGAAATTTATTTCATCTGAACCAAAAAAATAAGATCTTCATATTGATGGCCTTCTTTTCTGTATAAGATTAACAAAAGTATCAATTTCTAAAAAATAAAATAATTTATTTTATAATTTAATACTTTTATTAGTATATTTTTACCACTTATCACACCCCCCCAACTTAGTCATTGCTAGTCTCTTAATAATATTTTATTTAATACCATATTTCAATAAGATTATCCATCAAAAAGATAAAATCTAGGATTAAAGGTTAAAAAGTTTAGAAAATACTGCTAATTAAACATTGAGCTTCAGAAGCAATTTTTTCAGTCAATATAATTAAAAACTTTCTTAGAGTACATCAAAGATCTATAGCACTTATGTTCGTGATGACTAACTTTAGCATTTTAGTATTAAATTAAAAGAACAAAAGTATCCTCTCTTATCACCTATTTTGGTCAATTTTCTATACATTCTCAATTTTATACTCATGAATTAAGGTAGCTTTCACACTGCCTCCCTTTTCTTTTTGACTGTGCTGAGCATCCCGGCCTTTTCTTCACCATTTTACATAAATTTTCATACTTGACCTAGGTGTAGAGACCCAGTTACTAGGCTTTGGGCAATCCACATATACTTTGTCTTTTATACTTTATTTTTAGGCATAGGTAGCTCTTTCCTTAAATTCAAGTTTCTTTGATTAGAATGTATATTAATTATCAATTTTTAGTGATAATTGAATCCTCAGTTGGCCTTATAATCAATACCTACTTTGCCTTGTTAGTGTGCATGTGCAATTAGAAGTGCTAATAGTCTTTTAATGACCTAAGTAGGCTGCTAAAAGTTGACCAACTAATCTACTTCTTTAACTCGTTACATTCATTAGCAAATAATTCTATCTTTTATCACTTGTCCAGTCTATCTTGCTCAAGATTTTCTTCTTGACACATGATTTTTTTTTTTAAACTTATTCTATATTATCTTAAAGGAGAAAGAAAAATAAAGGGTGCAATAAAGGACAGGAAGGAATACACCTGATTTGGTTCAGTCTGGTTCTTTGGAAGCTTTGAAATTTTGCTTGAGCTCTCATTGATTTTTCTCTGCAAAATTGAAAATACACACCAAAGCAGTAAAAGAGCAACAATAAATTATTAAAAAATAAAAGAAAAAAAAAATGATCAAAACTAAAAAGAAAAGAAACAACCTATCTAGTAGTTCTGATTTATAGTCTTCAGCTTGACTTTCTTTGAGTTCTAAAGTTGAATCAATCTGGTGCCACTTCAATTGGAATACTTTCATGTTTGATCGAGCCCTCTTTCAATTGGACATTGCTAGCTTTCATAGTCTCAAACCTATTTTCTATAGAATTCTCATATAATGGAATTGTCAATAATATCAATTAGAAAATAAGTTTGATTATCATCAGGATGTTTAGTATCTTTGAAAATATTAAAAGTAACTTGTTCATCTTGGATTCTAAGAATTAATTTTTCTTATTGAACATCTATTAAAGCTCCTTCCAGTAGCTAAAAAGGGTCTTCCCTAAAATAAGGGGTACATCATAATCTTCTTTCATATCAAGAACAATAAAATCAATAGGAAAAAATAAACTTGTTTACCTTTACCAAGACATCCTCCACTATACCTCTTGGATATTTGAATGGATCTATCGGCTAATTGAAGAGTAATAGTGGTAGGCTTTGGTTCTCCTAGACCCAGCTTCCTGAAAATAGAAAAAGGCATGAGATTAATGCTTGCTCCTAAATCACATAAAACTTTATCAAAACTACAATCACCAATAATGCAAGGGATAGTAAAACTTTCCTGGATCTTTTAGCTTCTATGGTAATTTATTTTGAAGTATTGCTGAGCATTCTTCATTCAAATTTATTCTCTCATGCTCCTTCAGCTTTTTCTTATTTGTTAGGATTTCTTTGAGAAACTTGGCATACCTGGGCATTTGAGTGAATAGCATCTACAAAAGAATATTAATATGTAAATTCTTTAATATTTTGAAAAAATTAAAAAATTTCTTATCTAGATGCTGTATTTGTCTCTCTGGGAATGGTGGTGGCGGCGCGTAGGGTTTCACATTTGGATCAGCAAACTGTATACCTGGAGACCATCCATCTATTTGTTATTTTAGTGACTGACGAATTTTAGTTGATAGTTCCTTATTTGTAGTTGGCTCTTCAGTCTCTTTCTTCTGATGTGATTTCTCCAGGTTTGTACCACTTCTTAGGATGATAGCATTGACTTGCTCCCTTCGATTGATCTCCGTATTGCTGGGCAAGGATCCTTAAGGTCTCTCGGAGATTATCTTAGTCATTTGACCTATTTGCATCTCCAAGTTTCGAATTGCTGCTGCTTGGTCCTGTCTAAATTTGGCTTCTAAATTTTTTATAGTTGCTTCTTGGTTTTGCATAAATTTGACCATCAACTCTTCCATGTTGGACTTCTTTTCAGGTACTTAGAATTTTGGGGGTGGCTGTTGTGCTACATTTTGATTGCTCCATGAGAAATTTGAGTGTTGTCTCCACCCTTGATTGTATGTGTTGGAGTAGGGATTGTTTTGTTGCGGTCTAAAAAAATTACTAACATAATTAGCTATATCAGTTGCTTTAGCAAAAAGATTACCTATCTGGTAATTGCTCGTATCGTGTCCTCCTCCACACAGGTCATAGGTGATGCTCTGAATATGCATAGCTGTTCCCTTCAAGTTGTTGACTTTGGCTCTAAGGGATGCAATTTTAGCTAGTAAAGTCGGCACGCAATCTACTCCTTGCATAGCTGCTTGTCTTTTAGGCATCATGCATTCTGTCTGCCATTGATAGCTATTTGATGCCATCTCATCAATCAAATCGAATGCTTCTTCCTTCATTTTTTGATTAATTGTTCCTCCTGCTACTGCATCAATCATAGAATGATTAGTAGGAGATAAATCATTATAGAAAGTTTGTACCTGAAGCCATACGGATAGTTGATGATGTGGACATCTTCTCAGTAGTTTCTTGAAATGCTCCCAAGCCTCATATAGTGTCTCCATATCCATCTGCATAAAAGAAGTGATATCGTTGCGCATCTTGGTAGTCCTAGAAGGTGGAAAGTACTTGGCTAAGAATTTTTGGGCTAGGACATTCCAAGTTATGATAAAACCTATAGAAAGAGAATGAAACCAACTTTTAGCTTTGTCCCATAAAGAGAAAGGAAACAACCTTAATCTAATAGCATCATTCGACATCCCATTAATTTTAAAAGTATCACAAAGTTCAAGAAAGTTAGAAATATGGGCATTCAGATCATCATGCACGTGTCCACTAAATTGGACAGTTGATTGAATCATTTGGATCATTGCTGATTTTATTTCAAAGTTGTTTGCTCGTACAGGCGGTCTCCTGATGCTCAAAGCTACATTGGCTATAGATGGTGTGATGTAATCATTTAATGGATGATGTACTGGTCGAATAGCTTCATGCTGTCCCTCAGTCGCCATATCCAATCCTAATTTGATGTCGTTAGGATCTTCAGCTACCATGTTTCTTTCTTGTTGTAGTCTTCTAATGGTTCTTTCAATTTCTGTATCTAAAGATAGTAAGTTACTATGACCAGTACGTATCATGCACTGAACAAAACATTTTTTTTAAAAAAATAAAATAATAATAATAAATAAAAATAAAATTCTAAAGTAAAGCTAGGATCAAAATTTTAATATTATTTTAGACACAATCCTCGGCAACGGTGCCAAAAACTTGATGCATGCTAATCTATAGCTCTGGCAAGTGCACCAATCGATCAAGTAATAAAGTAAATGAGTAGAGTATCATCCCTAGAGGATTGGAAAATAAATACTGAAAAGCTCTTTCCTATGCTTTATTTAGAAGACCAATTTATGAGAATAAGAAATTAAAGAATAAAATAAAGAAATAATTAAAAATTTTAAGGAAATAGAGAGAGTGTAATTATTAGGGTTTTAAACTTAAGAGCAATATGTTACTAAGGCAATTAGATTAACCAACTCGATCAATACAATATTCAGATTATTAGATTAATTTTATTTCATGTAACGGTGGAGTTTTCTAGTTCATTCACTACCCTTTGGTCCAGGTGTTGCAAAACTATCAATATTTATTAATTATCCTTTGATCCAGGTATAATTTAAATAAATATTAATGCATTAAGTTTTGTGAAACCCTCTAATTAAAATACGATGCATCCAAAGTGCACTAAAATTTCTGCATGCATATGAATTCTAATTTGATTCATAATATAAGGTATATAATCAAGAAGCAATAACATAGATGTACTTGGTCCGTAACATCTATGTTCATTAGGTCAATTAGAAGATGGCCAGTAATCTAAAAATATTAAGATCAAATTTATATACTCCTCATGAATAAAATTTAAAATTAAAAATAAATCATACTAAATATTGCATCAAAAGAATGGCTATACCTTAGCCTTAGTAAAAGAAAATTTAGTTCATGATAACAAGTTTAAAAATAGTAAATAAAATAAAAAGCATAAAGAAATTAGATTGTTTGATTATTGAAATTGATTGTCCATCACTCTTGGTGTAGAAAATTTGGTGAAGAAGAAAAGAAGCTTCTTGATCAATGTTCTGATTATCGGAAGAAGAAAAAAAAAATTAAAAGCCCTTCCTTTTCTCTCAAAAATCTCCTGCTCTTCCTACCTCTCTCATCTCTTTCTCTTCTTTTTCCTTTTCTTTTTATTGTCTCCCCTCTTCTTCTTTTCTTCGACAATAGCAGACCTTTTTATAGGCTGAGAGGTAGATTTTTCACCAAAATCCTATTGAAATTAGGTTTAAAATTCTCAAAATAACTCAAAAAGAGTCCTTGATCAATTCTAACCATTGGATGTTGATCAAACGGTCCAAAAATCACTCAAAAATCATCTTAAAATCCCAAATCAAGTTGGAATTCATTTGGACCATCGGATCAGCCTTAAAGATCAAATCTAGATCGTCAGATCGTGCATAGAGAAGCCTCTGATTCTTAGTTTTAAAGTCAAAATTAATCTCAACCGTTGGATCTCGATCGAAAGCTGTATCTACCATTCGTTAGCGCATGTATTTCGACCGTCCGATCAAATCCCAATGAAAGGCGCCCATCGGATCAGACAGAATTCCCAAATTGCTCATTGTAGATCATGAGCGAGCTCGGTGTTGCATGGGCTGCCGCATTCTTCAGCCAATCAGAGCGCACTTCTTTATGTGAAATCCTCGAAATGCCCTACAAATGGTCCACCATGCGTCGCAAAAAATGCTGACATCAGCGTTGCATCAGTAGGTCAGTCTACTAGGTGCGGTCGGATTGGGCAGTCTGCTGAGCCAATTTTTCTGAACCGATTTGAACCGGATTGACTTTTTTTTTTGAAATTCAATTTTGGGCTCGTTTGAAGTTCGTTTTGCCTGAAATTTATTTTATCTGAATCAGAAAAATAAGATCTTCATATTGGTGACCTTCTTTTCTACATAAGATTAACAAAAGTATCAATTTTTAAAAAAATAGATTAATTTATTTTATAATTTAATACTTTTATTAGTATATTTTTACCACTTATTAGTCACGACCCTCGTAACTCACAATCTAGAATCCCAAACCTAGGTAGAGATTCTAGGGTATGCACTCATCCAAATACCTTATGCCTAGTTTTTCCTCATGCACATAGAGAAGAGACTTTCTCTTCTCTTTTCTTTCTTCACATTCTCTCTCTCCTTTCTTCTATTCCTTATGCACGTCCATAAAATCAATTATTTTATAGATGCGCATAAACATTGGAGACGTGTGGGATTAGCTTAGATTAAGAGGTTATCCATTCAAACTCAAATCCCATTTGAATTGAATTTATAACTAGATCAGGCCAATCTTTAAGGCACATGAAAAGAGGGAACGTGCGTCCTCCCTTGCAATGAAATCATCATGAGAAACCTCTTTCTCATGGAGAAAAGATGGCGCAAATATTGATGATGTGGCGCATGGGAAGACTAGTCAAACTAGTCTCTTATTTGACATCTAATTCAACCAATCCAATCTAAATTGGTTAGGTCCAATTATACTAATTTAAATCCAACTTATTTAGATTTAATTATGCTTAGTTAAATTAAATCAAAAATTAATCAAGCCAAATCTCTGATCAAATCAAGGATCAAACCTCCTTGTCGATTAGATCATCTCATAACCTAATCGGATCAAATCTAAATGAATCAAATTCAATTAGTCTTGATCCAAAAATAATCACTCGATCAAATTGAGTTACTTAGTGATCAAATCACTAATCAATCTTCTCTTGATCAACCATTAGATCGGATAGAAACCTCTAGTGTGTGTGATCCCGTAGGTTCAAACCTAAGTCGGTAGCATAGAAACCAATTTTCTATTCTAATCGAAGTGACCATCTAGCAATGGTACCTGATGTCTAGATAGGTCGAATAGTGCAATCATAATATTTAGAATCTACATGAATATGGTTACCGCATAATTCATCCCTTTGACCTCTATGCATAGGATGACTCAAGATTTAACTATCAACCCCGCAAGATACATCCAAATCATATCTTAAAGCTATTAGTCCTATGACCCCTCACAAGGATTATCCTGACCAAGACTTTGCTAAATTAAAATACTATTGAACATAGCTCCTAAGTCCAAGAGTGGTCAATCCCATCTTGACTCATGCTCCAATTTTTCAAGTATTTGACTATACCCAGAAACCTTCCATCATTGAATTAGAAATTCAGATAGTCCGGCACCAAAGTACACTGAGTTGCTTGGAAGTCACCATGGTGATCTCAGGTTGGAGGGACACTTATGCCCATATTTTATCAGAGTAATTCTTGACAATAGAAAAGCTCTAGAGTTGGTCACATTCAGTGCAAATATACCCCTATATCTTATCTGCATACCATACTAGTATCTCCACACTCCTTGGTTAAGAGGACAATCAACTTATATGGCACACACCGACCTATATTCAATAAACATTATCATCCTTGATAACATTGTATCATTTGATCACGAACATATTTAAGGACTAAACGATAAATCCTCCTTTATCGATTCTAAATAGTCCTAAGAACTTCATCATAACAGACAGGAGTTCATTAAAAGATAAAAAATTTATGATGAGAAAGCTAGAATAACTTTTATTTAATTAATAATTCATATATAATTACATAAATTAGCTCAATCGTTGACAGACTGACGATTGACTTTAGAACACTATTTTCAACAATCTCTCACTTGGCTTAAAGTCAATCGATGCAGTATCGTATACCTATCTTAGACTTGATGTCATCGAACTCCTTCACTGCAATGACTTTAGTGAATGGGTCAGCCAAGTTCTCCTTTTTGTCGATCTTCTGAAGATCAATATCACCTCGATCCATGATCTTTCGGATAAGATGGAAGCGGCGTAGAATATGCTTTGTCTATTAGTGTGCTTTAGGTTCCTTCATCGGAGCAATGGCACCAGAGTTGTCATAGAAGAGCAAAATTGGACCATCTAGGAAGGATGCTATTCCAAGCTCGATGATGAACTTCTTCGGCCACACCACTTCTTTGGCAGCATTTGATGCAGCAACATACTTTGTCTCGCACACTGAATCGACCATGATGTGCTTCTTGAAACTTTTTCAGTAAACAGCATCACCATTAAGGGTAAACACATACCTCGATACACTCTTGCTGTTATCATAATTAGACTAAAAACTAAAGTCTGTAAATCCCATAAGTTTCAAGTCTAATTCATCATGAATAAGCCACTGGTCCTTAGTATTTTCAAATACTTTAGGATGGTTTTAACAACCTTTCGGTGATTCTTTCTTAGATCAGATTGGTATCTACTCACTATCCCTAGTGAGTATGTCATATCTGATCTCGTACCTATCATGACGTATGTGATAAAACCCACTACTGAAGCATATAAAATTCTACTCATACACACTCTCTCTCTCTTGAGGTGTTGTCAGACAATTCTTCTTCGAGAAAGAAATTCCATGGCCTATTGGTAGATAGCCCTTCTTAAAATTTTTCATGCTGAATCTCTTCAGCATAATATCTATGTATGTGGACTGGGACAATCCAAGCAATCTTTTAGATCTATCTCTATAGATCTTCATCCCTAGGATGTAGGAAGCTTCTCCTAGATCCTTTATAGAGAACTGTGACTACAGCCGGATCTTGATTTCTTGTAATGCAGGGATATGAATTTCGATTAAGAGAATGTCGTCCACATATCGAACGAGGAATACAACTGCTGGACCATCAGCCCACTTATATATGTAGGGCTCTTCTTCGTTCTTAATGAAATTATACATCTTGATCGTCCTATCAAAACGTATATTTCAACTCCAAGATGCTTGCATCAGTCCATAAATGGATCTTTGAAGCTCGTACATCTTAGACTCATCTATTGATGTAAAACCTTCAGGTTGTATCATATACACCTCTTCATCTAGCTCTCTATTTAGAAAAGTTATTTTTACATTCATTTGTCAGATTTCATAGTCCAGATGTGCAGCTATCACAAGCATGATTCGAATGGACTTAAGCATTGCGATAGAAAAAATATCTCATCATAGTCAATACCATAACATTGACGATATTCTTTGGCAACTAGATGGGCTATATAGGTCTCCACCTTTTCATCTATGCCTCTTTTTCTTTTGAAGATTCACTTACACCTTATGGGTTTTATCCCTTCAGATGGGTCAACCAATGTCCATACATTGTTGACCTTCATGGACTCCATTTTAGTTGCATGGCATCAAGCCATTTTCTAGAGTTGAATCTCTGCATCGCATCCATGTAGGTGATCAGATCCTCATCATTCTCATCGAGTTCGATAAGATCACCATCTCGGACCAAGAAACCATAGTATCTATCTGGCTAATGTGGCACTCTACTAGATCGCCTTAAGGGTGCAAGTTCAGTAGGCTCCAAGTCTGATCGAATCAAATCTGATTTAGATTTAGCTATTTGTGTCGGTTCTTCCGCTTATCGAGCTTCCTCAAGTTCGACCTTAGAGGTATTAGTCCCTTCACCAAGGAACTTCTTTTCTAAAAAGACTGTCTTAAGGCTGATAAACACCTTTTGTTCATCAGTTAGGTAGAAGTAATATCCTTTGGTCTTTTTTGGATATTCTATAAAGCTACATTTGTCAGACCTAGGTCCGAGCTTGTCTGTTACTAAATGTTTGACATAACCCAAACACCCCCAAATCCTAAGATGCGGGAGTACTAGTTTACATCCTGTCCACATCTCATATGACATTTTAGAAATAGACTTACTCGAAATCCTATTCAAAATATAACAAGCTAACTCAAGCACATATCTCCAAAGGAAGATCGGTAGATCGGCAAACCGCATCATAAATTGAACCATGTCCAACAGGATCCGATTCCTCCTTTTGGATACATCATTATGCTATGGTGTTCTAGGAGAAGTCCATTGAGAGAGAATCTCATTCTTCCCATGATATGTTAGAAATTTACTAAAAAGATACTCACCCCCTCGATCAGATTGAAGAGTTTTAATACTCTTCCTAGTTTGCTTTTCTACTTCATTATGGAATAGTTTGAACATTTTAAATGACTCCAACTTATACTTCATTAAATAGACATAGCCATACCTTGATAGATTGTCTGTAAAGGTTATGAAGTAGAAATATCCATCTCTAGCACTTGTATGCATAGGTCCACATACATCAGTATGTACTAGACCCAGGAGTTCACTAGCACGTTCATCCTTTCCAATAAAAGGTGACTTGGTCATCTTTCCAAGAAGACAAGACTCACAGATTGATAGTGATTCAATTTCAATGACCTCAAGAATTCCTTCTTGAGCCAACCTATTTATTCTATTCTTATTGATGTGACCTAGCCTACAATGCCAAAGGTAGACATCTGACACATCATCTATTCTTGGGCATTTACTAGAGGTTTGGACTACGTTAATAGGCTATGATAATAGATAAATTCCGTTATTCAATTATCCAATATAAACTATAATACTATTCAAAATGATATTATAAAAATTTGCTTTTATTAAAAACTAATAACTGTTCTTAGCCAAAAGGCCTACAAAAATTATATTCAATAAAAAACTTGGACAAAAATGACAATCACTAAGAATAACTCTATGAGAATTGATTATAAGGTTCATGACTACTAAAACTAGAGCTGGAACTTATCTTCCATCTCCAATATTCAGGAATCTCTGGCCTTCACCAAATCTCCTACTGACCTGTAAACCCTGCATCGAATTACAAATATGATAAGAGCTTTTGGTATCTAATACCCAGGCAGTAGTATCATAAATTGAGAAGTTGCAAGGTGTTATCATATAATTACCTTGAGCAGCAACCACTTGCTTCCTCCTCGCCCTGTTCGGGTCCAGGGTGGCAATGTACTGAGGATAGTTCCTCTTTTAATGCCCCTACTTCTTACAAAAGAAGCACTTTGTTTGACTCTGATTGGGCTTGTGCTTCTTGGTCTAACCCTATGCAGGCATCCCAGCATGCGGCTGCACCTTCTTGCTGTTCTTCTTCTTATTCTTCTTTTCTTTCTTAAAAGGTCAATCAGAAGAAGATCCTTCCACTACATTCACCAACTTCTTTTGGAGTTGATGATCCTTCTCAAAGTTCTACAGTAACTCCAATAATCCATGGTAGTTCACTGCAGGTTTTGTCATTCTGAAATGAGTAAGGAATGGAAGGAAGGCCTTGAACAATGAATTCAGGATTGCATCCTTTCCAAGCTTCTCATGCAGAAGAAAACCTAGCATACTCAGGCATTCAATCATCTCGATCATGTACAATACATGATCAGTGACTGATGCTCCATCACTCATACGAGCGTTGAAAATGACACAACTAGTCTTATGCCTTTTAACATCGTCAGGCGTGCCAAAGAAGTCGTTCAACATTTGAAGCAGTTCCTTGGGCTTGGCATTCTCAAACCTATGGTTGAACTCGTCATTCATTACCGCCAGCATAATGCACCGAACGATGGTGTGGTCATTGAGCCACTTCTCGTAAGTATCTTTCACCATCTTAATAGCGTTCGGGGCTGGCTCCTCAGGTGCTGGATCAGTCAATACATATAAGATCCATTCATGCTCTAGGATGATCTTCAACTTTCGATACCCGCTATCAAAGTTGGATCCCATGAGTTTGTCATTATCCAACAATGATCAGAGCGATAGCGTGGTGGCCATTTCTACATAAAAAAAATCATAGACCTAATTAGTATATGAATTATTTACTCTAGAGACTTAGACTTTAGTCTAAAGGTTCTCCCACTATTTTGTTTGAATCAGTAGCTTCTACTCTAATTCGAGGAATTACCCATAATTTTTTAGTGCGTACTAGAATCCACATATACTACACGCAAGCCCAACTTTGGTTAGTCAACCCGTGTGCACCTATGGGTAGGTTCATAATCAATTATTTCATCAAACAACTTCTAGTAATTTAATTTTTGCTCTGGAAGTCTAATCCATAGGCTTTGGCCTTCACTGAAAAGATCCAGCTAGGTCTAACCATTAACATGACCGCATTTACTACATCAGACCAATGAATGATCAGGCCTGATTTTGGCCGACCAACATGACTATCATTAGAAAGACATGAGCAAATTATCATATTATGAATAATAATTTCATTAGTCAATAAGAACCAGGTCTTTGGACCTCCAATGATTATTAAACTAATGGACCCATTATTACTCAATTTAATGAGAGGCTATGACTTAGTTATCACAATAACTTTATCATTTTAAAGACCTAATAATTTTAAAAGATTTTATTAATCAATTTTAAAAAGAATTAACCAGTCAATTTGGATCGTCCCACTGGCTTCACCAAGTCAAATTAATAAGAACCTAATTCAAGCAAGCAATAGGAGCACCTAAATCAATCAAACTGATTTATCTAATTGACATGGGTGAGCCCAAATCATCAAGTGGTCTAATCAAAACCTAATTCATCAGGATGGCCGGGTAAATGAGATCAATGGAAGGGATATGCCATTAACTCATCAAAGACCAAATCAGTGTGAGTAGTTTTCAATTAAAAACCACTATTCTGAGCTGGCAGACTTACATTAGACACCATTTGGTTCATTAGTTTCAATTTTGACCAACCTAGCAATTTTAGGTTCGACCGCGTAGTCACGAATCAAGTCCATTTGGTCGTCATTAAAGGTATGGGCTTGACCAACTACAACTATTATAATTTGGTCTAAAGAGTTCTTGATCTAATTTAAATCAATATTTGATTAGATTTGATCAATTACTCTAATTTAGTCTATTCTTTAACTAACCTTAGGTCTAACCCAATTAATGGACCTAATTCGACTAACTCGATAACCCGCATTTTTATGATCAATGTCTTAGGATCTTTAATTCATAATTATAGATCCTTATTAATTATGCTTAATTCTCAATTAAGTTTAAGACTGAGGGTTGGGGTTCAAAAATTCAAAAATATTTTTCAAATTTTGAAAGGTTCTCTACATCCTAACATTGTTTTAATAAATAGATCGACTCATTTAAAAAATGGATCGACTTATTTCATAAACAAATACTAGATGTAGGTTAGATCACATAAAATCAATAAATTTACACCTTTAGCCAACTTTTCAGTCAGGCTGGCTCGGATCCTATTCAAGTTGGCCCAAATAGAAGCCAAGCTGGCTTGATTTTCGAGATAGTTGGCTTGGGCAAAAAGTCAGAAGCCTAACATTCCCGTCGGGCAGGCTTGGATCACACCTAGCTGGCCCAAATTGAAGCTGAGCCAGTTTGATTCCTAACCGAGCTAGTTGGAGCATCAATCCAAAAAGTGTATCATGGTTGGCATGCTGATCGAGCTGGCTTGATTCTTGAGTGAGCCGGCTTGATCGATGAACAGAACCTTCCTAAGATCCTGTTCATATTTAATTTAAATCTATGTACTCTACATAAAAATTATGAAACTATTTAGATCTATTTTAAACACTTTTTCATGATAAAAATTTAAATTAAACATGTTCAAATAGATCATAAAAAATTATTAGATCTAATCTAAAGTTTTTATGATCAGTATTATAGATTGCAACATATCAGGACAACTTCTCCATTATAAGAGATAAACCTTACAGTAGGATAACCTACAGTCCGTGTGATCATCATTTTTATTTTTTAGATCAAATTATTATTTAGATCCTATCTAAAAATAATCTAAAACATGTATATATAATACATCAAAGAACCTGCCACTCTGATACCAATTATAGGGAACGTGCAGGGTTTCTAGCTCTACTTTCGAAAATTTTTTCAAAAACCATACATAGAGAAAACTATTATTAATCAAATTATAATAAGAGCTATAGATCTAATCTAAAAATCCTACACAATCAGGATCTAATGTATCATATATGCATGCATATCTAAAAAATAAAATAGCAAGTGCAGCAAAACTATTTTATTATTTCTATGTATTTAGAACATGTTACCTTTTCGTGGATAGATGATCTCCACAATCTGATCTCTTCGCTGTAGATTTGATCATCGTGACATAGCTACACACGTGTCTAGCCTCCACAGATAATCGACATGAGGCCTAGATCCCGATTAACTCCTCCCGAGTGCTAGCTCGAATCGAAGTCTTCAATGGCTGATGTAAATCAAATTCCTTTGATCTTCTTCATGGGGTCTTCGGATGCTCCTAATCCCAAAGAACATAGAAGATGATGAAGAGGAGGTCTTCCACCAGTTTTGTGAAGTCATGACTCTCGTAACTCATAATCTGGAATCCCAAACCTAGGTAGAGATCCTAGGGTATGTACTCACCCAAATTCCTTACGCCTAATTTTTCCTCACACACATAGAGAAGAGACTTTCTCTTCTCTTTTCTTCCTTCATGTTTTCTCTCTCCTTTCTTCTATTTCTTATGCACGTCTAAAAAATCAATTATTTTATAGATGTGCATAAACATGGGAGACATATGGGATTGGCTGAGATCAAGAGGTTATCCATTCAAACTCAAATCCCATTTGAATTAAATTTGTAATCAGATCAAGCCAATCTTTAAGGCCCATGAGAAGAGGGAACGTGCATCCTCCCTTGCATTGAAATCATCATAAGAAACTTCTTTCTCGTGGAGAAAAGATGGCACAAATATTGGTGATGTGGTGCATGGGAAGATTAGTCAAACTAGTCTTTTATTTGACATCCAATTAAACTAATCCAATCCAAATTGGTTAGGCCCAATTAGACTAATTTAAATCCAACTTATTTAGGCTTAATTAGACTTAGTTAAATTCTAATTAAATTAAAAATTAATCAAGCCAAACCTTTGATCAAATTAGGGATCAAACCTTCTTGACGATTAGATCATCTCATAACCTAATCAGATCAAATCCAAATGAATCTAATTCAATTGGTCTTGATCCAAAAATAATTACTCAATAAAATTAAGTTAATTAGTGATCAAATCACTAATCAATCTTTTCTTGATCAGCCATTAGATCGGGTAGGAACCTCTAGTGTGTGTGATCCCATAGGTTCGAACCTAAGCCGAAGCATAGGAATCAATTTTCTATACTAATCGAAATGACCATCTAGCAATGGTATCCGATGTTTGGATATGTCAAATAGTGTAATCATAATATTTAGAACCTATATGAATATGGTTACCACATAATTCATCTCTTTGACCTCTGTACATTGGATGACTCAGGATTTAACAATCAACCCTGGAAGATACATCCAAATCATGTCTCAAAGCAATTAGTCCTATGACCCCTCATAAGGACTATCCTAATCAAGACTTTGCTAAATTGAAATACTATTGAACATAGCTCCTAAGTCCATGAGTGGTCAATCCCATCTTGACTCATGCACCGACTCCTCAAGTACTTAATTGTACCTAAAAATCTTCTATCGTTAAATTAAAAATTCAGATAGTTCGACATCAAAGTATAGTGAGTTGCTTAAAAGTCATCACAGTGATCTCAGGTCGGAGAGATACTTATTCTCATATTCCGTTAGAGCAATTTTTGACAGTAGAAAAGCTTTGGAGTTGGTCACGTTCAGTGCAAAAGTACCTCTATATCTCATCTACATCCCATACCAGTATCTCCACACTTCTTGGTTAACAGGATAACCAACTTATATGACACACACCGACCTATACTCCATAAACATTGTCGTCTTTGATAACAACATATTATTTGGTTGCGAACATATTTAAAGACTAAATGATCAATCATTCTTTGTCGATTCTAAATATTTCTAAGAACTTCATCATAACAGACAGGAGTTCATTAGAAGATGAAAGATTTATGATGAAAAAGCCAGAATAATTTTTATTCAATTAATAATTTATATATAATTACATAAATTAACTCAATCGTCAATAGGCTAACGATTGGCTTTGGGACACTATTTTCAATATGATTCACAATCATTGATATCGAGATTTTTCTCTCAAGCTAACCTGTTTATCGTATTCTTGTCAAGATGACTAAATCTATAATGCCAAAGATAGACATCTATGATATAACCTAACTTGGATGTTTATAAATGTGTACATTACACTTAACAGACTGTATAAATATTAAATATTATTTTTTTATTATCCATATATTATTGCAATATTATTCATAATAATATCACAACAATCCCTTTTATGAATAAATGATAACCATCTCTGATCAAAAGGCCAATAGAGATCACATTTATCATAAACGATGGACAATGGTGACAATCACTTAAAATGATATCTTTTGAAAACAAGCTTGACAATTTCTAATGCTAGGATTGAAACAAGACTTTCATCCCAAACGTTCAGGTATTTTTCATCATTTTTAAATATTTCACTTACCTGTAGTCCTTGCAACAATTTGCATAGGACTACTAATATCCAATACTCAGGTAGAAGAATTATATATAGAAAAATTTTAAGGTGTTATCATATAACATTCTTGATAAGCAACTCTTGCTTCTTTTTCTTGTTCTGCCTGTTATGGTCAAGAAAAATAAGATAATTCTTCTTCCTATGATCCTGCCTCTAACAGTAGAAGCACTATGCCTGATTTGGATCAATATTGGACTTATTATTTTGACTGAGCTTAGAAGCCCCAGTACGAATCCATTCATACTGCTGAACCAAATTTAATTTTTGATGCTAATTATCAAAGTTGGGTCCCATAAGTCATCACTATCTGATAGTGATTGGACCAATTAGGGTTTAGCCTTATTCTATGAGAAAAGAGAACAATGATCTAATGTATATGAATTATTTTAAGCTTAGAGACTTGGACTTTAGTCTTAAAGTTCTCTCTCTATTTTATTCAAATTGGTAATCTCTACCTCCAATTCAAAAAATTATTTTAATTTTTTAATAGGTTCTAGAATCCACATAGACTACACACAAGCCTAACTTTGGTCGGCCAACCTATGTGTATCTATGGATAGATTCATTAATCAATTATTTATCCAAATAATTTTTAGTAATTTAATTTTATCTTAAAAACCTAATCAGTAGGCTTTGGCCTTCACTGTAAGGATTCGGTTAGGTCCAACCATTAACATGATCATACTTGGTGCATCTAACCAATGAATGATTAAGCCCAACATTGGTTGACCAACCTAACCACCATTAGAGAGACACTTCCAAGTTATCATATTATGAATGATAATTTTATTAGTCAATAAGCATCAGGCCTTTGGGCCTTCAATGATTATTGAGTTAATGAACCCATTATCATCCAACTTAGTGAAAAACTATGACTCAGTTATCTCCATAATTTTATCATTTTAAGGACCTAATAATTTTAAAGAATTTAAATTATTAGTGATTTAAGGATAGAAAGGATATGGACCAATTTACTTCCACTGACTTCACCAAGTCAAGTCTTTCCATTGACTTCTCAAGTCTTTAACAAGGACTATGATCAATATCGATCTATGGGCACCTAGATCAGTCTCACTGATTTTCTATGTAATATGTGTTAGCATGAATAAATAAGCAACCTAATTAAGACCTAATTAACCGCATTGGCTAGGTAAGTTAGATCGATAGAAGGGTCTGCCAAGGCTTGCCTTAGATATCATCAAAAATGGCCAGATAAGCGGACTGCCAATTAAAAACAATCGATCTGGGAATGTCAAACTTACCTTAGACACTAATTGATTTATCAGTTTTGATTTGATCTGCCTAAAGATTCGAGCTCGACCACTGAGCCACGATCAGTATCCATGTATTAGATGTCTGGACTTTGATCAACTACAATTATTGAATTGATCTAAAAAAATGATCTAATCCTAATTAACTATTAATTAGATTTGATTAATTTCTTAACTTAGTCCATATTTAATCTAATCCTAGGTCTAACCTAGTTAAGGACCTGATCAAAGCTAACCCATTATCCATTAACCCATGTTTTATGAAATTATCTTAGGATCTTTAAATCACAAACCTAGATCCTAAACAATCACTTAATTCTCAATTAAGTTCAAAGCTTATGGGTTTGGGTTTATCGAACCTCAGAACTAATTTTTGATTTGATCACTTAAAATATTTTTAAATTGTAAATAGTTTACATTGAATCATATTCAATACACGATTTTAGATCTAATTTATTTTAATATTTAGATCACGTCCTATGATTTTGAATCTAAGATTTTGCAAAAAATAAATTCTTAATTTAAATTCTATAAAATAAATATATCATACATATACATTCTAGATTCAAAATAAAAAATATATATCAACATATGCAACAAGAGGGACTAGATCTAAACATAAAACACATCACATGGATCAAATCATAAACCATTTAGATTTTGATTTAAAATTTAAAAATAAATTATAAAATACTTTAGATCTCATCTAATATATTTATGATTTATTTAGGTCAGCACATACTAGGATATTCTCTCTACTATAAGAGATAAATCTTACAGCAGGACAATCTTATAATCAGAATGTCCGATCCGATATTATTTAGATCTAATCTAAATAATCTAAAATAGATCTAACATATATTTAATTTTAAATTTAAAATTAAAAAATAAATCATAAAATTATTTAGATCATATCTAACTTATTCATGATTCATAAATAGATCGATACATACTAGGACAACCTCTCCACTGTAAGGATAAAACTTATAGCAGGACAACCTTATAATCAATATGTGTGATTTTTAAAATTTTATTTTTAAATTTATCTTAATGCAAACATGATAATGTTATAATAGAACCTAGATTCTTTGATACCACTTATGAAAAATATGCAAGGTTTCTTGCTTGAATTTAAAAATATTTTTGAAATAAAATGCAGTAAAAAATATAGATTAAACTATTTAATCTATAAAAGTATATAATCGAATTACTAAATTCTACATCTAGGACCTATAATATATCATAATGCATTCTTAAATCTGCAAAAAAAAATGTTTTGATATTGATCAAATCAATATCCTAGATCTAGAATAATTCTAAATCTAAAATTTAGATCACATCTAGGTGAGAGAAGAGATCAAATCTCTTATCTTCGCATAGATCGAGAACTTCATGGTTGATTTTTATTGTTGCCTTTGGAGCTGTACACACGTCCGATCTCTATAGAAAGTCCATACGAGGCTACAACATAAATCGAAGGTTTGTCAAATGAAGATCCATTCGAAGTGCTAGCTTCTCACGGATCCCTCCTGATGGTTAATCTAAAAATTATTCTTCTGATCTCTTAGACATTTCAAGAGATGAAGAACACAAGGAGAATAAGAGAGAGGTTCAACTTTTGGATCTTCTAAAAATCAGAAATAAATACATATGAGAAAAGCCTCAAGAGAAGATAAATCTTCTCTTTCAAGACATCAATGATTGATGTCCTGAAAACACCTCTATGCTAGGATAAGAGGAGACCTTCTTCTCTAGATTTTTTTCATGTTTCTAGATCTAACATTCTCTAATTTTTTTCATAAAAAAATTCTACAAAAATATGGAGAAGAAGGATTCTCAAAGAAACCTTAAGAGAAGATCTTCTTCTCTTTTTCTTTTCTAATTAGGACAAGATCAGATCATGTCCAAAGATGATCACTATGCCCCAACACCTTAGAGCACACATCCCCATGCCCTCTTCTTTACTCTCTTAGATTTTTATCACATAAAAATATACAAAAGAATAGGAAGAAAAAACTTAAAAGAAAAAATCAAGAGAAGACAATCTTCTCTTACCTTTGTCCCTTCAAGACATCAACTTTTGATGTCTAGAAAAAGACCTCTTCTCTAAGAAACTTGGTGCCCCAAACCTCCATACCTCCTCCTCCTTTTCTTCTAATTTTTTCATGAATTTTCTGAAATTTTTCACCCCCAAAAATATCTCATAGGAGGTGCCTCAATTAGATATGGAGGACTAGGTCAAACCTAGTCTTATATGGACTCTAGGGAGGAGTTTTAGGAGGCATCTAACTCTTGGATGCCTCCCCCCCTATTTTTTTGGTGTGAAGATCAGGAAACCACATGCAAAATCAAAGAAAATAAGTGCATAAAAGAAATAAAGGCATGGAGAAAAAATTTTTTAAGGAAAGAAGGTATTTTGGAGAATTAGGACTCTACCAAATAGAGTCCAAGTCTTAACAACTTTTTTATTTGAGCAAGTCAAATAAAATTCTAAAAATACATGGTAGGAGGCATGGAGAACCTCTCTTAGGCCTGGAGAAACATAAAAAAATTTAGAATTAAAAATATAATTGGTGTGGGATCTTTCTTAGATGGCATAAGAATGAAGGGAAGAGTCCTAGTCTAACTAGGACTCCCCAATGTAGACTAAGTCAAACCCAATTTAAATCTCATTTAAATTAGATTTAAGTTAATATATTTAATAGGCAATCCTAATCTAATTATGAGCCTAATTAAATTATATTTAAATCATATTTAAATCTAATTTAATTTTTAATCAAATTAAAAATTAGGTGCATTCAAGTCCTAGTCGAATAGGGACTTGTTCTTTCTTGCAATTGCTTATCCAATAAACTAATTAGACTTAAGCTAATTAAGTTCAAACTAATTTTAATTGAATTTAATTCAATTAGACTTGATCTCAGTCCAATTACTTAATAAAATTGAGCCAATTAGTAATCCAATTGCTAATCGATCCTCTTTCAATACTTATATTAGGTCAAACATCAATTGCATTGATTGTTTGACCTTAAAATGATTCTCAATCATCGACTAACCATCTAATCAGGTTACAACCTCTTATGTGTATGATCCCATAGGTTTGAACCTAAGTCGGTAGCATAGGAACTAATTCCTATACTAGTCGAAGTGACCATCTAGCAATATTTTTCGATGTCCAGATAGGTCGAATGTATGCAAAGCAATATTCTTAGAATCCTGACCCATGGTTACCATATAATTTATCTCTTTGATCAATAATGCTCAAGATAACTTTGAGTACACTATCAACACTCATACAAGTCTTCTCTATTATGTCTCAAAATTTTACAAATCCTGTGACTTCTCATGAGGATTATCCAGGCTTAGGTTTTGCTAAATTAAAACACAACGAGTCATTCTCTTCCTGAAGTTAATCGATAGTGGTCAATCCCATCTTGACTCATACACCGACTCTACAAGTACTTGACTGTACCCAAAAATCTTTTAAACCTATATTAGAAATACAGATAATCCGATATCAAAGTACAGTAAATTACTTGCAAGTCACTGTGGTGATCTCAGATCGAAGGGACACTTATATTCATTGATCTTAGCTAGTTATTCTTAATAGTAAAGTGCTACATTGATCACGTTCAGTACAGATGTATTTCTACATCTCATCTCGATGCCACATGAGCTTCTCCACACTACTTGGTTACGAGGACAACCAACGTATATGATATACAACAACCTACACTCGATAAGTTATCATCCTTGTTAATAACTTATCATTTGATCATAAATATTTTAAGAGCCATTCGATAAATTCTTGTTTATCGATTGATTGTGGTTCTAAGGACTTCATCATAATTTAGGAGTTCATTTAAGGAAGATAAAATTTTTATGATGATAGATATAATCGATCAGATTTATCATGCAAATCTAAAAAAATATAATCTAATCAAATGATATCATAGATAGAACTTTTATGATGATAAATCCTTTACTCTTTCTATTGTTATTACAATTGTATATGAAGTACTTCTTTCTTAAATGGTACTTCATCCCTCTCCATTTTTCTGCCAAAGTCTTCATTGTAAAATTATAATGCTCATCTCCTACATCATACTTCTTCTAAAATAAGAAAAAATAATATTATTAATATATTAAATAATAAATGCCAAACCATAGATGACATAGAAATCAATATCATCTTTGTATATTCCTAAGGTCATGTTTAATAATCTTAGGTATCTTTCGCCAATCATTCACACTAACTGATAATTGCTTATAGAACTTTGTTAGGCTAGTTAAAAAGCTTATAAATGATTTTCCACTATCCCCAACTAGCTGTCCATACTAATTTCACTCTATATGAATCATCTTATAAGAATCCATCATATGTACATCTTTCATTTGTGTCTCATCATGATACTTTTTAGGAGGATGGCTCTTTACATTAGGATACCTCTCGTTCCTTTGAGACTACACCAGTATCATCTTCATGTATAATGATCTGCTCTGCAAATCTCTGCTTCTCAGTGGCTTGCTTAAGTGCACTTCTTTTGCACATTCCATAGAAGCTAAACCAGCCACAAAAAAATCCAACTCCATCATTGTAAACTAGTGACCATTAAGTTGAAAAAATAAAAATAAATAAATAAATAAATTAGAAATGCATATAAGAAGTTAGAGGATTAGAATATACAAAGAAGGAATTTTATTTGGAGAGATATTTATGGAAGCCGTCTGCATAAAACACTGGACATAACATGTAACAAAGTATCCACAATCATCCTCATTTGATTGCATTACATTAATAAAATAAAATATGAACAAAAAATATTAATTGGTACATGTTTTCTTTGCGGCATTACTCCCGTAGAACATCCTTGGTAGGAGATCCCAAAACAGGAACATCCATAGGTACTCCGTCCCATTTCCTCAGGTACTCTTTCTTCAAATCCTCTTCGATCACCACGTCCTTGCTGTTATTGTTCCAAATCCTCGTGATCGCCTCGCCGCACATCCTCCCCGACTTGGCGGCGAAGTAGATACCCTCGCCGAAGCACTTTGTTCCTAATTAAATACAAAAGAATGGGTGCCATTCCGCCGAAGAATTCTGTAGATGCCTTGATGCTTCATTGTTCCGCTCTAATAAAAATTTGCATATCATACAAAACAAGATTTATCCATACAAGAAAATTTGGAAGAAGGGAATTCAAGGAGGAGAAAAGAAAAAGAATGAGATGGATGGAGGTAGAAAGAAGAAAAAGAAAGAGAGGGAAGGAGAAGAAAAGAATAAAAACAAGATTGTGGATGAGAGGGTGATTCTAAATGATTTAGTCCTCAAAGCCCATCTGCTCTATAGTTATTCACATGTTCCTCGTCATATTATTGAAGATATTCATTATTCAAATGCTTCCCATTTGTTCTTTGTTGTTTTGTCTACATTAACTGGATCAAAAGAGGAGCCTCTCCTTCTTGCAACTAGTACCTATCTTCTTTTATGCATATACAGAATTAAGAGTATACGATGGAGTATCTACTATCAATATGTTTATGTAAATGGGCTCAGTTTTTCTCCATCCCAACAAGCTTCTGTCACTTGCCTTAACCCATTCATGGTTATATCAACAAGGCTACTTCATTATTCATCAACATCTGGAATCAATAGGATTCCAAGCAAAAAACAAAAAGGAAAAGAGTCCAAAATTGGTAGAAATGAAAATAGTTCAAAAAGAATTTTTAGTCTGATTGACATGACAAGTATTAAAAAAAATAGAAGAAAAAGGAAAGAAAGCAAAAAAAAAGAAAAGCTATTTATACTAACCCGACTCTTTACTATCTGTTGCAGGGTGTATATAATAGTAACTTTGTCTTGGGAGTCAATGCAAACAATATTATCTGACTTTATTGTGCCACGCGCCATGCTTATGTTTCAGTACCTTTTGGGTGTTCTTCATAGTTTCAAATCCAAACTACAAAGTTTCAATATGTTCAAAGGTCCAAGGTGTATGCATGCTGTACAAAAACTTTGAACCCCTTGTGTTATCAAATACTCATTATGGGATTTTCTATGTTGCTGTAAGCTTATGCTGTGCTGCTAACAAAGCGTATCACTGGCGACTACTCATCTTCAGCAATTCAAAAGATGCTGTCAAACCTTCTGTGGACTTCAGTACTCAAAAGTTTTTCTGCACCTATCTTAAGCTAATAATTCATAGTTGCACCGAATGTCTCAACAGGGCTATTATCAAGGTCTGGGTGACGCGTGCTCGCGGTTCTACACTTGGAAGAAATTTATTCCTACAACAGATCTACAGCTTTCCTCCTCCATCGTTTACACTGTCAAGCAGATGCTGTCTTCATTACTGTTTAAATTGCTTGGAACTCAGTTGTAATTCATCAACTATATGGAAGGGTTTCAAAGATGTTCCTCAGCTGTCATCCTTTAACAGATTTAGTATTCATCGTCGGCTGCTAATCTGGTTCATTCGTTCTTCTTATAATGACATCGATGCAGCTTCACCTCCCTGCTTACTCTGCAACACACTGTACTTATGGATGCTACAACCAGTGTTCAGATTATTTATTCTTCCTAATTGTAATTGGGGTTTAATGCAAAAGTTTTGTGGTGGATTACTAATACTACTTTTGGTGTCCTCTTCGATGATGGTGTATAACTGCTACTTTAATGTATTGTGCTCCCTGCTTTCCTTTTTCTGGATCATCCTTACAGGGTTCCTTACAAGGTATGGGAATTTACAAGGTATGGGAATTATAGTTACCTTTTTTGGTCTCCTTAACACTGTGGGAACACTCCAATTTAGATGTAAACTGTGAATCAATTTTCCAAAATCGATCGATTCAATAACTACGCAAATGCATCTGCTTGCCGTTTGGCTAATCGTGCATACAAGCCATCTTTTCGAATGAGCTCCATATGGTTCCCCATCTGTATAAACACAGAACTAGAGTTGGAATCACAGGGTTAGTGGCAAACGAAAGTACCCGGCGGCATCGCCGACCAGTGCCACCCGTCCCACCACCCGCCGCGGCTGCGGGTGATTCGGGATCGGGTGCGCCTCAACCTTGATCACCTCCCCACCCGGCGATCTTCGACCAGGCCCAGGCCCGGATTCCAGCCTGGTACTTCTTGATCTCTACCTTGGACATCACCATGCCGGTGCCGACTGCCACGTGGTCGTACTTGGGGAAGACCCACCCGTAGAAGTCCGGCAAGACGTCGCTGCCGACATACATCTCGGCGAGGTCCTCGTAGTGGGCCATCTTCTCCGGTGGGAGGCGGATCCACTCCTGGAAGGCAATGGCTGAGGAGTAGGTGTCAGCGGAGATGGATCAGGCGACGCGGCTGTTGGCCCCATCGGCGCCGACGACGACATCGACGGCGAGGGTGGAGAGGGTTCCGGCGAGGGCGCCAGGGGCGGAGGATGATGTATAGTGAATTAAATAGGGCTCGCCGGAGGAGAGGGAGGAGGGGGGTTCGAGGGAGGTAAAGAGGCCGGGGAGGAGGTGGGCGCCGCGGGATTGGGCGCGGGAGCGAAGGAAGGCGTCGAGGACCTCGCGGCGGTGCTCACCGGGGCGAAGGGAGTGGCCGAAGTCGACAGCAGGTTGGAGGGGGAGAGGATGCGCATGCTGGTGACGCGGCGGTCGACGAGGTGGGCGGGGATGGAGAACTCGTCGAGCATGCAGAGGGGGATGGCGCCGCCGAAAGGGCTTGGACTCGACCGGGCTGCACTCGATGAGGTAAGTCTCCACGCCGCCGCCGGCGAGGGCCTCCACGGCGGAGGAGCCGACTGGGCCACCGCCGATGATGGCGGTGTGGAGGGGGCGGCCGACGGAGCAGGCGGATACAGGAGCGGGGAGGGAAGAATGGGGGGGTTGGGGATTCTTCGGGGAAGGCATGGAGATTTGAGTGGGAGGACGGTGGAGAAGGCCTTCTATAGGAGATTCTAGGTTCCTTAGACAACTTTGAATCGGATTGAACTCTAATTTCATGATGGAGTCCAACAGAAATTTTTTTTTTTAATTTTCTTTAAAAATTAAAAAAAAATTAAATTTTTATATATTAAAATAAAAAATTTTAAATTAAGTTAATAGATTGGATTTCATTTTAAACCAATCCAAATATATTAAATTTGAATTAATTTCTAGTAGGTTGGTTCTGACTTGGATTCTTATAAGATTCCTTTCAAGTATGATCCTAATTTATTTAATTTATTTTAAATTATCTTAAATTATTTAATATAATCTATTAAACTTAAATTTACTTAATATACTATAAATTTATTTTTATTAAGTAGTCTAACTCTAAGCTATCTAATTCTAATATATTTTAGCAAATTAATTGATTAGTTATTAGTCAATTTTGAAGTGGCCAATTCCTTAGGAATCTCAATCAAGGATGAAGTTAAAGCATCCGAATAGAAAAACATGACAGTAGTCAATAGGTATGGATTTTGACTTGATTTATATGCAAGAATTTAAATAATATAAATATTTTATCAATCTTAATATATGTATGATTTGGTTAGACTTTGGTGGACAAGGTAATGGTTGTGTTATTTAAGAATTTTAAGTTCAAATCTTTTCATCCATCTATTATAAATTTATTTTATAAAAATTAAAAAATTATATCTCATACTTTATTTTTCAAACTTATGATGCCAATTTCTGATGGATTATCGTCATAGATTTTAACTTTATTTTCAAACTTGTGACCTGAATTTCTAATAGATTATCCATCATAAAATCTACTTCTATTTATTAAAATATTTCTGACAGTCTATCCAAGAATTTTAAGTTCAAATCTTTCCATCTATCTATTATAAATTTATTTTATAAAAATTAAAAAATTATATCTCAGACTTTATTTTTCAAACTTATGATGTCAATTTCTGATAGATTACCATCATAGATTTTAACTTTATTTTCAAACTTGTGATACTAATTTTCGATGGATTATCCATCATAGATTTTATTTTCAAACTTATGACATGAATTTCTAATAGATTATCCATCATAAAATCTACTTCTATTTGTTAAAATATTTGTGACTATCTTTCCAACAGAAATAATTATCTCAATAATTTAAAAATTTTTGAAATTATGCTTCTGATAGAATTTTTTGATAGAAAAATCATTGACAAATAATTTATCACTAAATCAGTCATAAATATTTTTAATATTTTTTTATTTTTTTTAAAATTTTTTGATAGAGTTATTTCTGATAAATAATCTATCAAAAATTTTGAGACATATTAATTATGTTTTGTTGCTATATTTTTGATAGAAATCCATCAATGATGTTAGATATATGTGCCCTAGAAGCCAGAATTGGCTGACACTTGTAATACACTTCTAGGGGCAAAATTATAATTTTGACTATAATTAATGAAATGGGTTATTTTCTATCACACATGTGTATTTAGTGTCTGTGATACATCCTTTGAGTTAATGGTAATGATAATTCATATTTTCAAGAGTTGAAAATTTAAGACATGAATAATCATTATTAACTCATAAACAGCTCCCGACCATAGGATCATCACGAGGATGGTGATTGATCCGGAAGGTTGGTGTACGAATCGCTTCTCTTTAGTAGATGAGTCTTGAGTCTACGGTGTGAAGACACCGGAGCGAGAGTACAGATACTCGTTAGAGAACGAGGGCACTGAGCGTGACCACCTCGAGTAGTCATTAGGGAGTCTACCTTCTCGTCAATGACTGACTCGATGCTGCAGTAGTGTGTCTGGTTCTTTGACCTGAGATGCATCGGCAGTTCACCTTGAGGGTGTTATAGTTTGACTACACCATTACTCGGTCTCCTAGCCATATGGAACCCTGAGGTGTATGTTGGCTATGACATGTTCATTGTAGGAACTGGATTGCATCAAGATGGGATCTATCTACCTCGGTGGTAGAGGAGTAGCCCTATGATGATCATGAGAATCAAGTCCAGAAGCCCATGGCCATGGCAGAGTGAAATAATAGAAAGAGTTTCTATTTAGATTTTCACATTGGACTCGAATCGAATGATTACATCATATGACAGAGACTAGGGTTTGACGAGTTCACCTTAACCCTAATCTGATCGGGGCTCAAGATAGAAGAACTGAATCACACAGGTAGCTGCACCAAGAGGTTCGCATTCAGCTCTGATGGGTTGCCACCATATACTGCTAGGTGTCACTGGTGGATTTTGGGAGCAATTAGAATGATTTAGATGATCGATCATTCTAGCTGTTCGAATCAGAAGAGTTCTGATCCATCGAAAGGAGTTTCGATGATGTCGATGATAGAGATCATGACATATCCCATTACCATACAGAACTGAACCTAACTGGGTCACACAAACAAGGGTTTGAATCTGGTGATCATCAATTGAACTGATCTAGTTCAATTGATCTGAATGAGATTCAATTAGGTTCAAGGAAATCGTGCTAGCACTCGATTGAACCTAACGTTCTTCTTTTACTATCATAAATAAGTTGTCCTGTCTGAGCCAAAGGAGTTTGTGCTCAATCAGAGGCCTTCATATGGTCTGACTGGAGGTTGTCCAAGTCAGAATAGGTTGTCTTATTTTGTAAGACATTACCTGCCATTTTTGGTCACCTGCCATTTCTTGTTCTTTGACTTTGGTCAAAAGTCTACCTTTGACTGGTCAAACGTTGACCATTGACCCTTTGACTTTTGACCACATGTCATGCACCTATTGGAGAGCTGGTGGGGGCTTGTCCCCCTGCCAGAACCTGGCAAGGAGAAGGGCGCACGCCAAGGGTGGCGTGAGCCCAAGTAGGAGGCGCCTAGGAGTCCTTGTTGGACAAGGACTCCACCTCCCTTTTGGATTCCAATTAGAGTTCTTCTAAGAATCCAGTTTGACTGGTCTTAGGCACCCTCTAAGGAGGAATCCAGGGGACTCTATTCCCACCAATCAGATTTAGATCTGATTTCACAAAGGGTTGTGATTGGTTGGGAGGAAGAGGAGTTGGATCACAGCTTAGTCTATAAATAAGACCCTGCGCCCAACTAATTCAAAAGTAAAAATCAATTGAAAGAGATTTCCCACGCCCAAGGCTGCCTCTCCCCTCCTTCCTCCATGCCATAACTCTCTTCTCCCCTTGCTCTCCACGTCCAAAAGTGTTTTGGACTTGGTTTGGTGCGATTCCAGATCAAGGAAAGGCGATCAAAAGCAAGAAGGCTGCGCTGCTGCAAAAGGACGACTGCAGATCTTCAAAAGGAGTTTTGAAGATCCTCCAGATCAGATCCAGATCTGATTTTTGGAGGTGTGATAGAGAAGAAGAGGATCTCCAGATCCAGCCCGAGTGGATACCGGTAGAGGCCAGGCGCTTGCGTGGCTAGATCCAGAACCTTCCGCTGCAATCAGGATCATCAACAGGGTAATAGGATTACCCAAATCAGGTAAATTAAATTTGATTTAATTTATCTTATTTTATTTTATTTATTAAAATAATAAGAATCAGATCTGAAACATATCAAGATCTGATTGAGATCAAGAGAAAAATTTTTGAAATATATCTCTTGATCTGATCAGATCTGAACGAACCTGGACCGGGAAATCAGGATTTCCCTTCAACTGGTATCAGAGCCATGGTTCTAAAATTGTTTAGATCTGATTTTAATTTTATTTTAATTAAAAATAAGTGATTTCAGATGTCACATGAGATGTGATCAGATCTGAAATCAAAAAAATTAAAATTAAATGATTTGGATCTAAGAACATGAAGATATGCATGACTAGTTCTAGAATAGAATAGTTCTATAGAATAGTTTTGCATGTCTTTGATTTAATATGATTAAATCATATTTTAGATCTTCTTATTTACTATTTTCTGATATTATAAGTGTTATAATAACATCTGATAAATAGCAAATAAAAATTATTTAATTTTAAATATCATATGAGATATGATAGATGCATGACTAGACTAGTTGTAGAATAGTTCTACATAATTGTCTAGATTAGAATTTATTTTGATTAGATCAATTTAAATCTAATTTTTTAGATTATTATGAGATAATTTAGATCTGAAAACATGCATGAATTGATACATGAGATGTATGCAAAATATGCCTTGATTAGATCTAAATTTGTATATGAGATATATGATATAGATCTATAACTGTTTTGTAGATTTACATGTTCCTGATTAAGGCGTTCCTCTTGGCCGTCCGGTCATAAGAACGAAGAAGGGTTTAAAGGCCCTCTCTTCCCATTCGATGGGGTGTTCTTATGACGTGTAGGGGTGCTGCGTGTTCGTCCTTAATCAGAAACCCAAAACTTACTTTCTGCAAAACCCTAGATCCTGAAACCCTAGGATTTATTGTGCATATTTTGTTTATGAACCCAACTTAATTAAGAATTAAGTTTATGGAATATCAATTAGGTCTAAAATTGAGAATTTTAGATCTAAGACATATTCATAATACTGGGTTCGGGCTTGGGTAGCTCAATTAGGTCTAAGCGGTTGATCAAACCGAATCAAGAGTTGGTTAGATGGGATCAACAATGCTTAAATTGACCAGCCTAATAGGATTAAGTCTGGGTCAAGATCGAGTCACGATCAAGCAAGACCTAATTAGGCTCAGAGGTTAGAGTCTGGATTGTAGGCTAACCCAATTGGTTCTGACTCAACAATTTGGTGTCTAAGGTAAGTTTGGCACAGACGACCGACTGGTTTTTAATTGGAAGCTACTCGACCTGAATGCGTTCTTATGCGAGTTAACGGCATATTCCTTCCACCGATCTCACTTACCTGGCCATATCTGTTGACACAGTTCTGATCTGAGGTGGTCAATAATCCGAGCTGACCCATGCCACTAGGTTAGTCATAATTGTTATGACTAAGCCAAGTCTAGTTTAATGAGACCTGAATCAATTCTCCCTAAGAAAAGATTAAGTCTGAGGTCTTCCACCATTGTAGACGTGCGGGCCCTTCCCGGGGTTGATTGTTCTCGGCTGGATACAGTGGCTCAGTTGCACCGGGAAGACGCAACCATGTCTATTAGGCATTGGATGCTATGGGCTGGAGGATGAGTTGGGCTCAATATTTCGGATATGGTGAGAGACCCAATTAGGAACCCAGTCTATGCAAATGGTGGGTCTGACTTAACTAAGGAGTGGATCAATATTCCGGATATGGTGAGATTCATGAATTAGAGACCAAGTTTGGGTGCACCATGATTAGAGAATCATTGAACAAGAGTTGTTCACTCATTGGCTAACCCATCACCAATAACTGTTAGGTGAGGTGATGAGTCAGTTGGTGAGACCGCACCACCCACTAGAAATCATCAATCGCGGAGATTTTCGCATCTCTACAGAGGGAGTGTAGGGATCCGAGAAAATAGTGGGAGCTAATTTGTTTAAAAATAAAATCCCTAAATAAATTGGTCAAGTCAAAATTACAGTATCTAACTAGAATCTTTGACTCTCTATAGGAAAATGTCTGCGTCCAACCCACTGGCACGTATCCTAGACACACATAGACTGACTGGACCCAATTATAAAGATTGGCTCAGAAACTACAAAATTGTTTTGGGTTCAGAGAAGTTAACACATGTTTTGGACCAGGACCCTCCACCTTACCAGCTCGTCCATCCACTGAACAGAGAGCGTCTCTGGAAAAATGGATTGACGAAGACAATAAGGCCAGATACTACATGTTGGGCTCGATGTCTGATGAGCTCCAGCGCCAACATGAAGATATCGGGACTGCTCGCCAAATGTTGGCTCACCTGCAGGAGATGTTTGGTGAACAGAGTCGCGCAGCCAAATATCAAGTCACGAAACGACTTTTTAAGGCTAAGATGCATGATGGGCAGTCAGTCCAAGATCACTGTCTGACAATGATCAAGGACATGGAAGAGCTTGAGAAGCTCGGTGTGAAGTTGGACTTGGATTTGCAGAATGATATTATTCTGCAATCCTTGACTGATGCATATGGGCAATTCATCATGAATTACCACATGCATAAACTTCAAAATTCCTTGGCCGAGTTGATGAATATGCTGGTTACCGCTGAGCTTTCTATGAAAGGTTCTAAAGGCTCAGTTCTTGCTATGGAACGGACTTCATTCTTTAGATCTTATTTTAGATCTTGATCCATCACAGGAGAGATATCCTTATTTTAAAAACATTGCATTCCTAAATAGATAACTCATGTAGGTTGTTAATGATATTGTTGTTTATGTATCTTTTGGATTAAAAAAAAAACTTTTTTTTTCGGTGAAAATCCATACATGTTTTATGTTATTTCTTGTTTTATTGGATTTGTGATCTTAGCATTAAGTTGTTTAAAAAATAATAAATTTGTTGATTTTATATGTTAGCTTTACTTTTATAGAATAATAAATTAAAAGTCGATGGATTGAGATCTATCTCGAATTATACATTGTATACAATGATAGATGAACCACCCATGGTGAACCAGATATATAAACCCTTGATCTTTATGTTGCTTGGATATTCATAAAGCTTAATTCTTACATAAATAATTCAATTATATAACTTTTTTACTTTGGAGCATGTTATTCTGCAATATAGGTGGTAACAGTAGCTAACCATGAGAACACCATTGATTGAAAATAAAAATTTCATCTTAATGGCAAGTCATTACTCTATATATCTAACAAGCCTTTTAAAAAATAATAAGATAATACTTAGATTAAAATAATAATAAGTGACAAGGTTTCATGATACCTTAGTTGTAAATCAATACTGTTATAAAACCATGTTTGGTGGATAAAAACGCTACTTTATTTTATGTTTACAAGTAGTATATTTGGATATCTTTTAAAATATTCTTCACACGCTTCCATTAGAAACAATACCAAATAATTAAATACAATGCTCTTTTAATAAAACTTTTAAGTTTATAACCTAATCTTAAATATCATAAACTGATGGACTACATATCTTGGGAAGTAAAATACATTGACTCAATCATAGATAATCTTATCTTTCTCAAACTGTATTATATTAATGCACAAATAGAATTTATCAGAAAAGCTATAAATTTTAGTCAATATATGTTCATCCAACATTAAAAGCTTTAACATTTTGACATATATCCTAAAATTATCCCTTCCATGGTTGCTTTTTCTGGTAAGCCAATCCTCTACAACGCTTAATAAAGTTTGCAAATCTGAGATCCACTTTCATTTCATGATCATTCTAATCATATCTAATAACACAAACAAACTAAATATCCATTATTGAATATAAAAGACTTTAAAACGGGATCGTTACGTATTTACTGCCTACCTAATATCTTATTGGCCATTCCTTGTTTCCCTGATATTCTGTGCTTTATGTTGACCTTACTAGGTCAACTCCTAAATCATGATAGCAATGCTTACGATCACACCATGGGTTCTTATTATATATATATATAAAAAGCTTTAGTGGACCCAATCTTTAATTTCAATCTCATTAAATTTTCAAAGATCGATGAGCATTTTCAAAGTTTTTATAAAAAATAAATAAAAAAAATATTTCTCATCATTAACTAATCTGAAATGTTAAAAAAATAAAAAGATAATAAAAAATTATGTCATGTTGATACGAGTCTCATTCTTTTCAAATTTATCCAACAAAAATAAAATATTATTTTTATTAAAATAAATATAAATTATTCTAAGATAAATATAAATATCACCAATAATAAATATAAAATATTTTTATTATTATAATTAATTTATATTTATCTTATAAATTTATATTTTATTATTAGATATTTGTAATTTTATTCGGCTAGCATGGAAGATGCCTTTCAGCTCTGATGAGACCGCCTCAAACCTGCAAATAAACACAACTATCCAAAAAATAACAAACTCTATGAATAAACACAAACAGCATACAATAAATAGAATTTTTTATTATTATTATATTATATTTATTTAGGAATGATTATATATTTCAAATTTAATATTATATTTAGGCCAGTAGAAGGAGAGAGGAGGAGAGATTCGAAGATTACGGGGGGCATCTGCATGTTGAAACCCTTTCTATAAGGCATTCTTCAACGCTCGTAAAGGCACTTCATGCTGCATAGATTAGGAGATCGACGATCGAAGAGCCCAAGTCCAATATATATAAGTTAGACAAAATAAGTTAATGAGATTTTTGAATTCGATCAATCAGATCAAAACTTTATAATAGGAATCCTAATCAATGATCAAAGTAAGTAAATAATGATCTACTACATCAAACATTCTATACACAAAAAATTATTAATGATTTGAAGAGTATTAATATATGATCAAATAAATCAAAATTGGAACCAAGTCTAAAATAAAACCTTGAATTAGATATATTTTCTTGACGACTGGCAAATCATTAAGAATTTTGTAGCAAGTAAATCTTTAAACAAGATTAGTCTAAGATTACATCCACATCGATTGGACGATCATACTGATGATAGAATCTTGCATTATTTAGTTAACCTGATCGGAATCAACAACGAACCCAATCCGATCGATCGTTGCCCAAACCGTCAGCTCCTATATACTATATATTGAAGTGCCATCTTGCAACATATTTATGAAAGATACATGCCGGCGCGCCCCAAAACCACCCCCCACCCCGGTCAACGAGAAATAATAAGTTTAGTCTAAACCTCTTGGATCACCAACATTTGCCTTCTTATGTGAGTGACTTCATATATATCTGCCAATATAAAGTACTAATTTCATTGCCCAGCGGGAACCAATAGAATTATAATATTTTATCTAATTCTTCACTATTGAAATGAAATGTGACCTTAATATCTACTTCGCCCTTTACGCCAGCGCGCCCGACCCCGTCACCCAACCCCCGGAACGTCTACTTACACTCCTTACGCACCCACCAAGATGAGCGGTTCAATATCCTTCGTGTATTCTCCCCGAGTCCCCCCACGCCACATCCATCTATTTTTATCTGCGTGTACACCCATTTTCTATAGTAGATGAGTCTTGAGTCTTTTATTGGTGTTAGAAGACACGAAGCCAAGAGTACAGGTACGGTAGGAGAACGAGTGGCACGAGGTGACCCACCTCGAGTAGTCATTAGAGATCTACCTTCTCGTCAATGACTGACTCCATCTGCAGTGCGGGTGTGTCTGTTCTTGACTCTGAGAGATGCACGACGTTTCACTTGAGGTGTTATAGTTTGACGTACAGCATATTCGGTTTTCTAGCCATATGAAACCCTGAGGTGTATGTTGGCTTAGCATGTTCATTGTAGGAACTGATTGCATCAAGATGGATCTATTCTACCTCGTGGTAAAGAGTTAGCCCCTATGATGATCATGAGAATTAAGTCCTAGAGCCCATGGCATGGAGAGTTGAAATAATAGAAAGGTTTCTATTTTCACATGGACTTGAATCAAATGAACATCATATGACAGAAGACTAGGGTTTGCGGAGTTACCTTACCCTAATCTATCGGGCTCAAGATAGAAGAAAACTTAAATCACACAGGGTAGCTGCACCAAGAGGTTCGCATTCAGCTCTGATGGGTTGCCACATATACTGCTAGGTGTCACTGGTGGATTTTGGGAGCAATTAGAATGATTTAGATGATCGATCATTCTACGTGTCGAATCAGAAGAGTTCTGATCCATCGAAAGAAGGTTTCGATGATGTCATGATAGAGATCTATATATCCATTACCAGATAAGAACTGAAACCTAATGGGTCACAAAAAGGGTTTTGAATCTGGTGATCATCAATTGAAATGAATCCAGTTCAATTGATCTGAATGAGATTCAATTAGGTTCAAGAAAAATCGTGCAGCACTCGATTGAAACCTAACGTTCTTCTTTTACTATCAAAATAAGGTTGTCTGATGAGCAAAGGAGTTTGTGCTCATCATGAGGCCTTCCATGATCTAACTAAGGAGTTGTCCAAGTTCGAATAAGGTTTCTTATTTTGTAAGACAATCTACCCATTTTTGGTCACTGCATTTCTGTCTTTGACTTTGGTCAAAAGTCTACCTTTGACTGGTCAAAATTGACCATATTACACCCTTTGACTTTATCCACATGTCACACACCTATTGGAGAGCTGTGGGCTTGCTCCCTGGCAGAACCTGGCAAGAGAATGCCGGCATGCACGCCCAGTTGGCGTGCTCGCAGTAGGAGGCGCCCACGAGTCCTGTTGTCATAGGACTCCACTCTCTTTTGGATTCCATTAAGAGTTCTCTAACACCATCCTTGACTGGTCTTTCAGCGCCGCCTCTAAGGAGGAATACCAGGGAACTCTTCTTCAACAATCAATTGATTTACATCTGATTTTCAAGGATTATGCATTGGTTGGAGAGAAGAAGAGGTTGGATCACTGCTTATCTATTATATAAGACCCCCGCCCAACCTTCAACAAAAATAGCTTATTGAAGAGATTTCCCACGCCGCCAAGGCTGCCTCTCCCTCCTCCTCCACTGCCATTCCATCTTCTCCCTGCTCTCTCCACGTGCCAAAAGGTTTTGGATCAAGTGTTGGTGCATGCAATCGAAGGAAAGAGCGATAGAAAGCGTAAGAAGGCTGCGCTGCCTGCCAAAGGGACGGACTGCGATCTTCAGAAAGTGGTTTTTGAAGATCCTCCAAATTAGAACCTAGATCTGAATATTTGGAGATGTGAATAGAGAAAAGAGTATCTCCATGATTCCGAGTCAAAATCAACACAACCCTGATGTGAGGATCTCTCACACGTATAGAGGGCTAGGCACTTGTTTGTGGCTATGATCCAAAAATCTTTCTTGCATGCCTTATAGGATCACAACGGGTTATAGTAGATTACCCTACGTTAAGATAAATTAAAGTGATTTTAATTTATCGGTATAAATTCCCTATTTTATGTTTATTAAAATAATTAAAGATTTACTTTAGCAAATATCAAATTTGATGTCCTGTAATTCAAAGAAATAATTTTGTACAACTATTATCTCTTTGATCGAAGTCAAAATTCTGAATGAACCTAGTTGTGAAAATCAGGAATTTTTCCTTCATGGATCATTCATAATGATGAGAACCACTCCCAATGTTGCCAGTGTCCTTGAATTACGTGCCCTATGTGGAGTAATGCCTGAAATCTAGGTATCCAATGGCACCCGCAGTCCAAATCTTATAACTTCCATCCTCCCTATATACTACCTAATACTATACATCTTCACTAGTCTTTAGATTGATAGAGCACTACCTCCTTACTGGTACTTAGATCCACCATTAGACAGCTGCTTCTTTTGCCCACCTGCGATATGGTCAACCCTCCTTTAATTAGATTATTCAAGTGATCGATACTAATAAGCATTGTCCTAAAAAACTTTCTTGATTCTTTCTTTGAGATTTTTGATTACTATTCTGGATGATTGTTCTTGAGAGTTCTACTTCTAAGCAATTCTCTTATGTCTATCCTTAATCATAGAAAGCACCTCTGAGCTAGGAGTTTTCTTTAACTAGGCCTTCCTGCCTCTATTATGCTGGCTATACCTGAAAATACCAACCACTTTCTTGAAGTTTAGATCTCTTTTCCATACACTCAGAAGTGGAAATTGAACTATCATTATGCAGCCTGAGATAGCGGAACACATATAAATTAATTAGGAGAGCTCTATTTGGTCCTCTGGCGTATCAAAATACTTCACATCAGTACCTCATGAACGATTTATAAGCAAAACTGATGCAAATATCAAGTGTCTCATATATGAAAAATTAGTCTCCCCTTCACAGTCTCAAGCTACAAATTATACAAGCTGCATTCTTCTCAACCATCGAATATATGTTTAATGTCATGTTGTTGCCAACTTTGTTACCATTTAGATTCTCTAGTTGTACTACCTCAAAGCCCCGTTTCGGTATGTTGGTTTTCATAATTTGAATTCCTCTAGGCAAAAATCTTCTTTCATAAAGTATATTATCCGCTTTACATATGAATTCATGCTGTGGTGTAGGCATACTCTCGCCAAAGTTTCCTCTATTCATTCTTTAATAGAGATCCTTTTGTTCTGTCCTTTCTTAGATGTTAAATGTGCATATCTTATACTAGTCTGTTTACGTAAGTAGATTCTTACATTCCTTTGTTGTCAGAAGGAATAGAAGTTATTCCTTGACCATTTATGAAAGCGTTGCCAAAGCCACCTTAGATGACGTGAGCGCTATTGATGTCAATTCCAACCAAGAATTGGAATAACCCAAATACAAGTAAGATAGAAAATTTAGTATTTCAAAGAATCTGTTACAGCACTTTTACCATAACTTCCAATTGGAAATTTTGACCTTTTCCATCGTATCAGATCTAACCCAGAGTCTTGATATCAATCTATTGAAAATAATACCTTGCTACTTTCATGATTTTACAATAAAATTCAGCAACAATAATCTGTTGATTGAGGCTACAAAATACTAAAATCATGAGCCCCTACCTTCCAAATAACAAAATACCGCCATCTCGCAACAACCAACCGTACGGACTCAAGAATCGACACTCAGACTAAAGTATGAGTTATGAAGAAACCGCAATCTAGGGTTTTTTGGATATGCTCTGATTGTTTGCAGAACATTTTCAGATTCTAGGCCAAGGAAGACATGAATTATCATTATATAAATTCATAATAAAATATGAAAGTCCTAGATCTCTAGGATCTCTGAATTATAGTGATCTAAGCATTTTATTAACTTAATAAAATAAAATTGATATCAAAAAAAAAATTATGAATCACAATCAACATAAATCTTACTAGATCTTAAAACTAGATATGTAATAGGAAGATCAGATTACCCTTTACCTTTTGAATCTCGAGTTCTAAACTTGCTATCTCATGTAGAGATGGCTGCTACTAGAGGCCACAACACGTGAGTCTGACCTCTATGGAAGTTTATCCATACTAAAGGCCCTTGATCATAAGATATCTTAAAGTCCATTGCTCGAAAATTCAGCATGGCCCTATAGATTCCTACGAGTACTCGGTTTGCTGATCTCTCTTTGATCTCGTCGATCTGGATTCTCCTTCCTTCAAGGCTTAAGACTATACTGAACTTCCAAAAGTTTGAGAAAGATATTAGAAATATTGTGGTACTGAGGAACACCTCTCAAAATACTCATAAAAGATGTGTACGTAATAGGTAGAGTGGAAGACATAAAAGACACTAAGAAGAATACCCCTTTCTTGCTTTTTCTTCTCTCACCAAAGCACCTAGATCAGCGTGCGTATATAATTCCCGATGCCGAATGGATTTTTCTCCAGGTTTTTCTCATGGCCGCCAATGGCCCCTCTTAGTGATTCCTAGTAATCTCAAAAAAAAAATCAGAGATCACAAAAAATACTTTTATATATGGAAGATATGGAGCAGTCCAGTTTGGGCTATTGACATAGGTCAGCCAACATTGTACCCGGAGTTCAAAGAGAGTGATCCAAATAGGGACTATACTTAGCGGTGCCCAACTCTTGGCACCCCGCTCGTTCTTTAGTCTACTCAGTGCGCACAACCAGATTTTATCACACAAAAAACTTCTTTCTTAAGATGCCGATGAAAATCACCAAAAAATTAGGGTGTGTGATTCCGCGTGCATAAAGACAAGGAAAAGTGAGTTTTTAGATTGCTTAAATTTCTATTCTCATAGAGTTTAATATCGAACTCAAACTCCTATTGACCTGGTCATCTTGAAATTTTTCATGTAACGAAAACGAAGGATAGGACTTGGTTGCACAATGGTGGAGGAGCCATGAGAGAGAAGTTTTTTCTTGAAAACATCCGAAAGAACAAAAATGCATGGTCATTGGAAATTTAGTATGGCGCAAGGAAATAGGAGTTACCTAGTCTTCATTAGGACTTCCCAGAGTTTGACGTTTGCGGATCCAACCTTGACCTCTGAACAAATTAAATTAGTTAATTAACCGTAATAGTTGAGGTCTTTAGTCAAACTGAAATAAGACCTAATTAAATTTCTTCATTATAACATTTAATTTATTTGATTTAATTTTCTAATCAATTAAAATTGGGTGATACAAGTTACCTTAAATTGAAAACTTATAGGACGACGCTTCCTCCTTGCTAAATTAGCTCAATCCAATCATAATTTCAATAGGACTTATTGCCAATAAAGCCTCAAACTTAAATCTAATTAAATGTATATTTAATATTACAAAATTAAATCTTAATCCTACCAACTAATCTAATTAAGCAATATTAGTAAATCAAATTTGCGTAATTCAATTCCCTCCTTGCAACACTTATTATACTAGATCAAACATCCTAAATGCGTTATTTCTGTTTGACCATACTACATAATTACATATATCAGATCGTATTAAACACTCTTGATCAATATTGGAACTTTTTAAATGCTGTGTGATCCCCATAGTGCGCGAGATCCAACCTAAGGTCAGTAGCATATAAATTAAATTTCTTGTATCAATCAAAGTATCCATTCTAGAGGCTCTATAATGCAGTACCTAACGTTGGGGCCACCGGATCAAAGTTCTAGAGCAATACATTACCATAGAAACAATATCCTTAAGACCACTATCTGCACTTTCCTCCGCCTATAATTCATCTTCTTGATCAAAATACTTGTTGGTAAATACCTTAGAGTTTAACTATTCCAAAACCCAATCTAGATGCATTCCATATAATGAGATATTTCAAAATATATACGAAATCCATTTCATGGAAATATCCTTGGCTCATTTTGCTCTTATATATTGAGTCAGCCTTCATCTGTTATATATGCATTATTCGCTAACACACATACTCTTGTGAAGTGGTTCTCATATCTCCATCGTGATCACTCACAACTCGCAAATACAGTTAACTTATACTTAGAAACCTTCCATGCATACTAAATGTAAAAAATTCAGTTAGGGGTGGTGGAGCGCTCTCCGGTAACCAAAAGTATAGTGAATTATTTGCAAGCCACTATGGTGATCTCAGTCTAAGGGATACTATACCTTATATCCCATCCAGAGCAATTCTCAATGGTAGAATTGCTCTAGAGTTGTCACGTTCAATAATGATGTACCGATATATCTCACTTATATGCCATACTAGTATCTCCACACTCCTTGATTAGTAGGACAACCAACCTATATGGCATACAACAATCTGATGCTCTTAATAAATATTATCATCCTAATTACAACATATCATATTTGTCGTGAATAAGTTTTAAAGACTAATCAAATAATTTCTCTGCTTATAAAACTAAAATAGTCCTAAGAATTCATCATAATAATGAATTTCAATTAAAGATTTATATCTTATAACAAAATATTAAATAAATTATTTTATGTTATTAATAAATTAATATAATTTAAATAGCTCAATCGTCAAACAACTAATGATATTTTTTGAACTGTCTGGAGGAATTTTATGCCTAGCCGAAGAATAGTGATAATATAGGCTAATTGAAGATCTCAGAGGCTGTAGCAAGATCCTAAGTTAGGCCGAGCTTTTTGAAGTCATCAAAAGATGGAACCAGAGCATAATATGGGTTGGTTGAAAGTCATTTCAGAAGGCTGAGCCGAGGTCCTGAGTTGGGCCAAACT
>QRFJ01001146.1:236685-260472 GCA_006176705.1 Cocos nucifera
TTCCAAAAGAAAAGTCTTAATGGAAATAAAAGGAAGTCTGTGAAAAAGCAAAAGGGTAGAAGAAGATCAAAGAAGAAAGAAGGCAGAAGAAGAAGAAGTCGAAATGGCAAAGGAGAGTGTTTCCATTGCAACAGCGAACGGCCATTTGGAAGCGGAACTGCGCCACTTAACCTGGCACCTAAAGAACAAGAAGGAAGGTCCTTCTGGAGGTATGCTCGTTATTGAGTCTAACCTTATGGTTTCTTCTGCATCCAGTTGGGTGCTTGACTCAGGATCTAGTGCTCACCTATGCACTTCTTATGCAGGGTCTTGAGGATAGCAGGAGGCTGAGGGATGGAGACTGTATCGCTACGCGTCGGTAATGAGCACAAGAAGTTGCTGCAGTAGCCGTGGGAACATAACCCTCTAGCGATTACCATCTGGTTTAGGACTTAGCTTTAATAAGACTGTATTGATGGTGCCTGCAAGCTAGCAGGATATGATATCTGTTTATGCTTAGCACAAGAAGGTTATGTGATCACCTCTTTAAGGACCATTGTACTTTCTTATGAAAAGAAATAAATTGCAAATGGTTCTTGTTATGCAGTCTTTATCAGTTGCATATTGATGTACCTGTTTTAACTAATCGAGCAAAACAGTGAAATGCCAAACGCCATAGGGATAGTCCAAACGACAGATATCTATGGCACCTGAGATTAGGTCATATATAGCGAGAACGATAGATTAACAAATTGTGAGAAATAATGGGCTATTGAGTCAATTGACTTTTTGAGCTCGTATCCAACTTGTTGAATCTATCTCTCTCGTGAGTTCATCAAGAGATGGAAGTCAGTCATAATGAAGGCTGATTGAAGGTTTTCAAAAGGTTGAGGATGAGGTCCTGAGTTGGGCCGAACTTGAGTTCATCAACAGATGGAAGTCAGTCACAATGAAGGTTAATTGAAGGTCTTCAAAAGGTTGAGGACGAGATCCTAAGTTGGGCCAAACTTGAGTTCATCAAGAGATAGAAGCCAGTCACAGCGAAGGCTGATTGAAGGCCTTCAAAGGATCGAGGAAGAGGTCCTAAGTCAAGCCAAACTTGAGTTTATCAAGAGGCTAGAGTCCGCACTTTTGGCTTCAGGTTGTCAACTCAATCTCCCCACATGCCATGAGGGGACAATACTTAACATGATTTTTGAGAATATTCTGATGGACAAACAAAATATCTCTGATAATTTACTGCTCTCTCATGACTAACAACCCATGACTATTCCTAACAAACTCTAGATCCTTCTATAAAAGGAGGAAAAGAGGGACCCCAAGGTATGCAACTTCTTCTCTCCAAATGCTCATCTTCTTCTCGCTATTGAATGGAGAACTGACTTAAGCATCGAATGGTCTCCGTCGGAGCCAACTCCGATCGAAAATTTCTCTTGTAGGTATGATCGCCTCCATCCTATCACCACCAACTTGCCACCATCATGCAACTCCAGCCAATCTGACCTCGAGATGGATTTTTGCGTCAATAGATGGTGCTAGAAGAAGGAACTTTGAGCCCATTTATGAAAAAAATGAGCATCCAGCGAGAGAAGCTCTATCGTGTTGCTCTAATGTTGATGAGATTCGGCATCCATCTTCAACAGGCTCCATCCAGGCTCAAATCGAGGGGCTCCAAATGAGAAAAAAATTTCAATCGGAGAAAAAAGTCTTAGCAAAGAAGAAGGTCACAACAAGGATAATCTGAACTAGCAAAGGCATCACAGGATCTAGATGAGAAATATAATCATGAAAATTTTTTATCTTATTATATTCTTATTTTTTCATCCGTTCTTTTGAATTTTGGATAGAATCAAATATTAGAAGAATCTTCATTTGTACTTGAATATGCTGGGCAAAATCTAGTTTGAAAGCTTCATAAATAAGAATAAATTTGATGCCTAGCAAAGACTTTTCGTCAACAGCATCCCATGAAAAGGAAGTTCAATTTCCCTAATTCAAAAAAAAAAAAGAGAAAGAGGAAATAGGGGCGGGGTTGGTGTCCGCGAGCCTCTCCCCAGCCCCTGTGGTGCCAGCAAACCTCCTCCCCTGTGCTCCCATGCATGGCCCATGACGGTAGGGGTCCCTAGCCCCTACATCTCCAATCAAGCTCCTTTCTCCCTCGCATGATGACTCCTTTGGCCTCCTTCAAACCCGTAGGGACCCTCTGGTCTCCTCCAAATTCACGGCAACCCTCCGATCTTCTCACTCCTAGGTGGAACTCAAGCAACCCCCCTCCAATCTCCTCTCTCGTCCATGCCCATCATACCTCCGGTCGGCCTCCTCCAAGCCCGCATGCCTAAGCAACTCCAGCCGACTTTCTTTCTCCCCTGCGTGATGACGCCAGTAGACCTTCTCTCTTCCGCATGGCCAAGATCCTCCCTTGAGTTCTTAGGCAGAACTTAGGCTCCTTCAAACTTCTCGCTGCGTCTGTGCGACCTTTGGCCGACTTCTACTAAGCCCACGTTCAAACACCTCCGATCTTCCTCCCCTAAACTCCTAGGCATGGACTGCGATGATCTCTTCTGAACCTACAGTAACTTTGACCTTCTCCCCATGAGCCTTTAGCCATGGCAGATCCTCTCTCCTGGGCGACTATGGTGGCCGAATCTCCCTCCCATAGGTGGGTAATGTAGTAATAGATCTCCTCGCCACACGCCGACCTCCTTCTTCATGATCCCAAATGGTAGCTGTCAGTTGTAAGGCCATCGATCTTCTTCCTCCGTGCTCCTAGGTATGGTCGGGACCAGTCGCAGCGATACCAACTTTCTCCTACCCTACACCTAGGCATGATCGAACCCAATGTGGTGGCCTGTGATGGTGTCGAGGTCCTCCATAACAATCTCAAGTGATGCTAATCACAAAAAAAAGAGAGAAGAGGGAGCCGATCCTCCTTCCCCTACACTTGCATGTCCCTGTGTCCCCCCCTCACTAACTTTCTTCCCATGAGTTCAGGCATAGCTGAAGTCCTCTCAATATTGTTGACTCTCTCCCCTATGCATCCAGGTGCAAACAAACCTTCCATAATGGTGCAAAGATCTATGCACCTCTAGTGCAGCTAAACCCACCACCAAGCGACCCTCAAATTCCTCGTGCGTGTAGTGCCGAAGTCCTCACAAGGCCTATGTGCTCCCAGCATGACCGAGGTTCCTCCACACATCGAGATCCATGCGCTCTGCAACCAAAGTCCCTGTGCGAATATTCATTCGACCTTTTCTAAAGTCCTTCCATATGCATCTCACATCGTACGGTGTCGGAGCTCACTTAGAGCAACTCTAAAGTCACCCATAAAATGTTGCAACCTAGGCATACAGATCTATGAATTTCATCCATAGAAACTAAGATTAATATGAAGAAAAGGAGAAGAAAGAGAAGAAGACAGAGTCTGATCTGAGCTGGAGTAATATAAGACAAAAATTCAAAATCAAGTAACAAGAAGGGGTCAAACAAAGCCTAAGATCTCCCAAATGGGGAACTTATGGTAAGAGATTTTTAAGCCTTTGTCCTTTATCTTTTCTTTCTCATGGGCTATAGGATACCAAAACCAAGGCCGAACTTAAAGCCAATTAAGACTTAGTACAAGAAACTAGGGCTGAAGTTGAAGTGAAAATAAATGTTGAAGCAAAAGTTTGAATCCAGATCCATCCAAGGTCAAGTTCAAGACTCATCCGAGGTGCAAGCAAAATAAATTTGAGGTAAAAATCATACAAATCCTAGGCCAACAAAAATCTAACCTCATTAAGTTGAGCTTATCAAATAACCAATCTAAGGTCAAAACCTAAGCCAAGCTAAAGTTAGATCTCAAATCAATTCGAGATCGAGCTCAAGATCAATCCAAGATCAAGTTCAAGATCTATCCAAAGGGAAAGCAAGACAAATCCGAGGTAAAGATCATACGAGTCTGAGGTCTACAAAAGTTCAAGCTCAAAAGATTGAGACCAACAGAAATTCCAACTTAGTAAGCCGAGCTCATCAAAAAAAAAGAGGGGGGGGCAATCCGAGGTTAAAGCCAAAGCCAAGTTGAGGATAGATTCAAGGCCAAGCCAAAGTCAAAATCAAGGATAAGTTGAAGTTAAAATTATAACCAAGTTGAAGTTAAAATCACAATCAAGCTAAAGTTAAAATCACAGCCGAACCAAAGTTAAAATCATGACCAAAATTGAGCTATCAAGCCTAAATTCAAGCCAAGAAAAAATCAAGACCAAGAAAGTAGACTTAACAAGAATATCAATCAAGGAAGATCTCATTAACTTAAGACGGAAGGAAGGGAGAGGTCCTTTCAACGACTCTTATGTACCCCTACAGTCCTGTTAAAAATAGAAGAAGAATCTCGTTCTAACATAAGCAAAATAAAGACTTTGTTAACTTAAGACGGGAGGAGGGGAGAGGCCCTTTCAATGGCTCTCATGTATCCCGATAGTCCTATTAGGAATAGGAGGAGAATCTTATCCTAACATGAGCAAAATTAAGGCCTCATTAAGTTAAGACAGGAGGAGGAAAGAGGCCCTTGCAACGGTCCTTATGTATTCCTATATCCCTGTTAGGAATAGGAGGAGAACCTCGTCTTAACATGAGCAAAACAAAGATCTTATTAACTTAAGACGGAAGGAGGGGAGAGGCCCTTTCAACGGCCCTTATGTGCCCCTATAGTCCTATTAGGAATAGGAGGAGAACCTCATCTTAACATGAGCAAAATAAAAATCTCATTAATTTAAGACATGAGGAGGGGAGAGGCCCTTTTAACGACCCTTATGTGCCCTTATAGTCTTATTAGGAATAGGAGGAGAACCTCATCCTAACATGAGCAAAATGAAGACCTTATTAACTTAAGATAGGAGATGGAAAGAGGCCCTTTCAATGGCCCAGGTATTCCCCTACGACCATGTCAAGGATAAGAGAAGGACCTCATCCTGACATAGAGAGAAATTCTCTGATTATTTAAGATAGAAGAATAACCTCATCCTAGCAAGGGTGAAAATCTTCGATTTTTAAACATGAAGCAAAGATCTGCTAAAATCCAAGCTCCAAATATCAATATTTATAGAAATCCAACTTTAGAAGGCAAAGATCTATAGAAATTTAAACTCAAAATATTAATATTTGTAGAAATCCAAGCTTAGAAAGTAGAGGTCTGCAGCAATCCGAGCTTAAAATGTAAACATATGCAGAAATCTGATAGAAGATAGAGGTTAACAAAAATCTAAGCTCAAAAAATTGAGGATAAAATTTAAGACTTTTGAACAATTTTAATAAGAAGCCAGAAGATTCTAAGTCTAAACGACAAAAATGATCATGTCTTCGGCAAGTCTGACTTACTATACTCCCTTCGTCCGAACCAAGGCCCGGACTCGAAAGTAGGAGGGCTATTATTGGAGAATTTTTATGCCAGCTGAAGACATGATAATATAAGCTAATTGAAGGTCTTTAGAAGACTGTGGTAGAGGTCCTAAGTCAAGCCAAGCTTAAATCATCAAAAGATGAAAATCAGAGCACAATATAGGCTGGTTGAAGGTCTTCGAAAGGCTATAGCCGAGGTCCTAAGTCGGACCGAACTAGAGTACATCAAAAGATGGAAGCCAGTCACAATGAAGGCTGATTGAAAGTCTTCAAAAGATTGAGGATGAGGTCCTCAGTTGGACTGAACTTGAGTTCATAAAGAGATAGAAGCCAGTCACAACAAAGGCTGATTGAAGGTTTTCAAAAGGTTGAGGACAACGTCCTGAGTCGGGCTAAACTCGAGTTCATCAAGAGATAGAAGCTAGTCACAACGAAGACTGATTGAAGGTCTTCAAAGGGTCGAAGATGAGGTCCTAAGTCAAGCTGAACTTGAGTTCATCAAGAGGCTGGAGTCTCCACTCTTGGCTTTAGATTGTCAAGTCAATCTCCCCACATGCCATGAGGAGACAATACCTGACATAATTTCTGAGAATATTCTAGTGGACAAATAAAATATCTCTGACAATTTACTACTCTCTTATGACTAACAATCCATGACCATTCCTAACAAACTCTAGATCCTTCTATAAAAGGAGGAGAAGAGGGACCCCAAGATACGCAACTTCTTCTCTCCAAATGCTCATCTTCTTTCTACTGTTGAATGAAGAACTGACTTAAGTATCCGAGGGTCTCTACCAAAGCCAACTCTGATCGAAGACTTTTCTTACAAGTATGGCTACCTCCATCCGATCGCCCCTGACTTGCCACCATCGCGTAACTCCAGCCAACCCAATCTCGAGATGAATTTTTGTATCAACAGGACACATTTTCCAATAGAAGAGAGGGAGAATAAGAGAGGATGAGAGAGTTTTTCAGGAAGAAAAGGGTTGTATTTAATTTATTCCAATTATAAACTCAATACAGAGTGTATATATATATATATGCCTGATTAAAGAGATCCAACTTAAAAAGCTCTCCTAGCTAACCTAATGTGATGCACTTTCTGAGCTCATGTACATCCATGTCTCCTATGCATACACCCATTGGACTAATCCTAATCCAATCCATAGGTTAGCCCCTTAGGATCTCACAAACCAAGGTCCTAAGTTTCTAGGATTAAACCCAATTTCAGGCCAGAATAAAAATCACGTACTATTCTATTCACCGCTCGAGCTGGCTTAATCAACAGTTGGACTGGCTCAATTGTGATATCTTTTGTGAGAGCTTGAATCACCGCTCTCTGCTCTACTACTTGGGCCAGCTCTCTCAAGGTTCGAGCCAGCTCGACAAACATGACCGTCTTCTGTTCTATAGCTCGAGCTGGCTCTCTCAGAAATCGAGTCAGCTCTTTCGGCATGCCAGTCTAATATGCTTTCTAACCTTCTACTTGTGTTGGCTCTATCAAGATCCAAACTGACTCAACTTCTGCTCGGGTTGACTCTAACAGAAAACAAGCCAACTTAACTAAAGCATTGGCTGAAGCTCTTCGATGGTTGGTTTCATTCGCTCCTTGGTCTCTCTCCACTTGCTTCCAAGGCTTGAAAGCTCCATACCTGAGCTCACAATTTTTATATCTATTTGCCATATTTCATAATCAAAATATGCTACAACGATAAGTAGTGTGCGGATGGATTTAAGCATGGCCACTAGCGAGAAGGTATCTTGAAAGTCAATGCCTTTATGCTGACTATACCTTTTTGCCACTAACCAGCTTTGAATGTCTCCATATTTTTATCTACACCAATTTTTCTCTTAAATATCTATTTACACCTAATAGGTACAATATCTTTAGGTAGATCTAGCAAGGTCTAAACATGGTTCGAGCGCATTGAGTCAATTTCTGACTTCATTATCTCTTACCATTTCTCGAAGTCGATATCTCATATCGCCTCATCATAGGTTTTGGGGTTATCTTCATGTATCTGACTTTTAGTGAGGAATATTTTCTCTACATCTTCTAAAATAATATCTATGTATCTCTCAGGAGGATGAAAAATTCTACTTGACTTACGAGATGGAGAAAGAAGTGTGTGAATTGGCTTAGATTGAATGGTTCCTTTGATTTCTTGGCTCGTTGCTCTTCGGAGACATTCTTCTCAAACTTGATCTATGTTCCCATGTCTCCATCTTGAATAAACTATTTTTCAAGAAGATAGCATGTCGACTCATAATCATATTGTGATCCTTTGGAAAATAAAAATAATATTCTAACGACTCCTTAGGATATCTAATGAATGAAGCTCTAAGGAACCTAGATTCTAACTTGTTTACCTATTGTCTTTTGACATTAGTCGGACAATCCTAAATCTTGAGATGACGTAGACTCAATTTTTTACCATACCACATCTTATATGGTATGGTAGAAATGATTTTAGAAGAAACCCTATTTAGTATATTAATGGCTATTAATAGACTATCCCCAAAGAATATCGGAAAGGTCTGTGAAGCTCATCATGGAATGGAGCACATCTATAGGGTTTGATTTCTCTATTCTAAAATTTTGTTGAGTTGAGGCATTCCAAATGGAGTCCACTGTGAGACTATGCCATATTTCTTGAGATAGTCTAAAATTTTTTTACTAAGATATTCGCCTCCTTAATCTGATCGAAGAACCTTAATAGATTTTTCGATCTATTTTCCTATTTCATGTCTAAATTCTTTGAACTTTTCAAAAGTCTCAAACTTGTGATGCATAAGGTACACATACTCATACCGAAAAAAATGATCGATAAAGATAATGAAGTAGATAAAAGCATCTTTAGCCGGCACATCGAATGGGTCACAGACATCTGTATGTACTAAAGCAAGTAACTCTATGGTCCTTTTCTCATGTCTCCTAAAGGGAAAATTGATCATTTTGTCTTGGAGGCATGATTCACAAATCGAATATGACTTAGAAGTCAATGGATCTATTAGTCCAATTTTTTCTAATTTGTTAATCATATCTTCTACTATATGACCTAGCCTTAGGTGTCATAAGTACTTTTCATTTATACTATTTCTAGGTCATTTAGTTCCTATGGAATTCACACTTTGCTCAACATAATTTATAGGTACATCAATATACAACTGATAGAGACCATTAATAAGGAATCCACTTTCAATTTTGTTACTTTCAAAATGAATAATATAGTACTCCTTATAAAAATTAATTACATATCCTTCATATGTCAAATAAGAGAAAAATTAGATTCCTACTTGTAGCCAGTATAAAATAACAGTCCCTAAGTTCTAAGATGCTTGTGGACGATAATAGCAGAAGATATATTTCTATGGTCATAGCAGTAATCTTTGCTCCATTTTCAACGTGTAAGATCATCTCACAGTCCCTCAGCCTCTTACTATCCTCAAGATCCTGCAAAGAAGTGTACAAATGAGCACTAGATCTAGAGTCAAGCACCCAACTAGATGCTGAAGAAATAATTAGATTCATCTTAATGACGAGCATACCTTCAGAAGGTCCTCCTTTCCTTTTATTCTTTAGGCTAGTTAGGTAAGCAGAGCAGGTCCACTTCCAATGGCCATTAGAGTTATAGTGTAAACACTTTCTTTTCTCCCCAGTCTTCTTCTTTGACTCCACCTTCTGCTCCTTCTTCCCCTCAGTCTTCTGCTTCTTCATAGATTTCTTCTTCTTTCTAGAGGACTTTCTCTTGGAAGAAGTCTGCTCCACAGTAAGTACCGAGCTCTTTGAACTTTTCAAGGTGCCCTCATAGTCACTAGCATGTTCATCAACTCGACCAAGGTGCACTTGATCTTATTCACATGGAAGTTTACTATAAACTATCCATATGAATCAGTTAAGGACTACAAAATTAGATCAATTTACAAGTCCTTATTCATGGACATTCTGAGCATCTCAAACTCCTCCAAGTTCTTGATCATCGACAACTAATGATTATGGATCGACTGCCCATCATGCATCTGCACCTTGAAGAGTCGTTTGGATACTTAATAGTGCGCTGCACAACTCTGCTCATCATATAATTCTTACAGGTGAGCCAGTATTTAACTGGCAATCTTCATGTCCTCATGTTGGCACTATAACTCATTGGACATTGAGGTCAACACATAGCACCTAATCTTATTATCATCATCCAGCCACTTCTCATAAGAGGCTCTCTGATCAGCAATCAGACAGGCTAGAAGAGGAGAAAGATCCTAGTTAAGGACATAGGTCAGCTTTTCAAAACTTAAAATAATTTTCATGTTCTGAAGCCAATATTTGAAATTAGGTCCAATCAGTCGGTTGGTTTCTAAAATCATAGCTAGAGGGTTGGAAGTAGACATGTTTCCTATAGAGAGTCAAAGTTTCTAATTAGACTTTGTATTATGACTTAATCATTTTATTTTATAAATTTTATTTTAAAAATAAATTAGGGCTTCCACTATTTTTTTAGATCCTTATACTTTCTTGAAAGAGATATAAAAATCTCCACGATCAATGATTTTTAGTGGATACTGCGGTCCCATCAATTGGCTCATCACTTCACCTAATATTTATTGATATTGAGTTAGTTGATGAGTGGATAACTTTTATCCAATACTTCTCTAAATATGTTGTAATCAACTTCAGTCTCTAATTCATGAAGCTCATTATGCCTGAAATATTAGTCCACTCTTTAGTTAAGTCAGATCCACCATTTGTATGAAATAGATTCATGATTGGGACCCTCACCGTATCTAAAATATTGATCCTAATCCTTCCTCCAATCTATAGCATCCCATGGCTAATAGCTATGGTTGCATCTTTCTGGTGCAACTGAACCACTGTATCTAATTAAGAATAATCAATCTCGAGAAGGGTCTGCACAACTACAATAGTGGAAGATTGTTAGAAAATATGTCCTACAGCCAATCATCTAAGTTGTAGATGATTAAAATTAGTATATGAATTATCAAATAATAATAGTTATTTGACTTATTCATCATAAAAGTTCTATCTTTCTTAAATAAACTTCTAAGTTATAATGAAGTCCTTAGAAGCATACTCAATCAATAAAGAAGAATTTATCAGATGGTTCTTAAATTATTCACAACCAAATGATAAGTTATTAACTAGGATGATAACTTATCGAGTATAGATCACTGTATGTCATATACGTTGATTATCCTTGTAACCAAGTGGTGTGGAGATACTGGTATGGCATGCAGGTGGGATGTAGGAGTATATCTATACTGAACGTGATCAATATAGTACTTTACTATCAAGATTAGCTAGTAAAAGCCAATGAATATAAGTATCCCTTTGACCTAAAATCACCATAGTGACTTGCAAGTAACTCACCATACTTTGGTATCGGACTATCTATATTTCTAATACAGGATCGAAAAATTTTTGGATACAGTCAAGTACTTATAGAGTCGATGTATGAGTCAAGATAGGATTGACCACTTCTGATTAACTTTAGAAGTGAATGTCTTCCTATGTTTCAATTTAGCAAAACTTAAGCTTGGGTAACCCTCATGAGGAGTCACGAGATTTGCAAACTTTGAAACACAATATGAATGACTTGTATGAGTGTTGACAACTAACTCAAAGTCATCCTAAGCATTAAGAGTCAAAGGGATGAATTATATAGTAACCATAGGCTAGAGTTTTAAGAATGTTGCTTTGTGTATATCCGATCTATCTGGACATCGAGTACCATTATTTGATGATGATTTTGATTAGTACAGAAATTGGTTCCTATGATATTGGCTTAGATTTGAACCTATGGGATCACATACATAAGAGGTTACTATCTAATTAGATGGTTGATTGATAATTAAGAATCATTCAGTAATCAAATCATCAATACGATTAATGATCGATCAAGTGCAAGTATTGCAGGAGGATCGATTAGCAATTGAATTGCTAATTGACTTAATTTGATTGAGCAATCAGACTGAGATCGATTCTAATTGAATTAGATTCAATTAGAATTGGTTTAGTCTTGATTAGGTCAAGTTCAATTAATTTATGAGATAAGCCAATTATAAGAAAGTTTGATTCTCAGTTTGATTAGGACTTATGTGCACCTAATTCCTAATTGAGTTAGGATTTAAATTATATTTAAATATCATTTAGTCTGATTTAATTGGGCTCCTAGTTGGACTAGGATCATCTTTTAATTAGAATGCACCAATTCTAGTTTAATTAGGTTTAAAATTATTTTGACCTAGTCAAACTAGAGAAGTCCTAGTTGGATAGAGACTCTCCCTTAATCCATGTGCCTAACACCCCAAGCCCCATGCAAATTTTCTCCATTATTGGCATGAGATTTCTCATGCCAATAAGTGCTCCATGCCCCTCTTTTCCTTGGTGGTTTTGGGAATTAGTTTGAATGAGTCAAACTAAGAAAGATTAGATAGAGTTTTAATCTTTAAAAACTCTTTATCTCCTCCTATGGAATGTTATCCCATGCCTCCTTATTTTGGTGCCTCCTTTGCCAAAGATTTTGTGCGCATTGCTTACTTTCCATGCATGTTTTTTTTTGTTGCCCCATTCCTATATTTTTAGGGGAGGTGTCCAAGAGTTATACGCCCACCAAACTCCTTAATTTGAATCCCAAAAAACTAGGGATTTGACCTAGTCTTAGTTGGTTTTTGAGGCACCACTTTTAAAGGACTTTTGGCACGTGTATCCCATAGATATTTTCATGCAAAACTGAGAGGGAAAGGGAGAAGGGGCATGGGAGGTTGGTGCCCCAAGAAGTTGGGCATTGAATTTTCATTAGGACATCAATGGTTGATGTCTTGTTGAGACAAGAAGAAGAGAAGAAAGTCTTCTCTTAGATCTTCTTTAAGAATTTTCTTGCCCATATTTTGTGAGATTTTTTCATGAAAAAAAATCAGAGAGAAGGAGACCTAGAGCATGGAGAAATTCTAGAGAAGGTCTCCTCTTGTCCAAGTATGAAGATCTATTTAGGACATCAATAGTTGATGTCCTGAAAGAGAAAATGGGTCTTCTCTTAACATATTTTCTTAAGCCTTTTATTTTCTACTTTTTGGAAGATTTAAAAGTTGATCTTCTCCCTTCATCCTCCTTATTATCTTCAAATTTTGGAGTATCCAAGGGATTTGAAGAAATTTTTCAGATCAACCATTAGGAGGGATCCGTAAGAAGCTAGCACTTCGAGCGGATCTTCGTTCAATGAACCTTCGATCTACATAGCAACTTCGTGTGGACAACATGTAGAGGCTAAACATGCTATGTGACTCCAAGCAATAAGGACAATATTGGTTTTCAACTGTGGTGTTCTCGATAACATTGGATTTCAACTGCGGTATTCTCAATTCATGCAAAGGTAAGAGATTTGATCTCTTTTCTGATCTAGATATGATCTAGAATTTCTTGAACTATTCTAAATCTAGGATATTGATATAATCAATATCAACCTAATTTATTTTTTAGATTTATTTATGCATCTTGATATGTCATAAATCTTAGATGTAGGGTTTAGTAATTAAATCACATGCATAAATAGGTTAAGTAATTTAATCTATTTCTTCCGCTACATCTAATTTTGAAAAAATTTTGAAATACAAGCATAAAACCCTATATGATTTTCCAACAAAGACTATTTATCTGCCACTACATCTTGATATGCCATTAACTCGCCTCAGATGAATTATGAAAAAGTAGCTTTCAATTAAAGACTATCGATCATATCTGCCAGACTAACCTTAGACACTAGTTTATTGATTTAGAATTGATCGAATTCGCCTACAATCCAGGCTCGAATTGCGGAGCCAGTTAGGTCTTAAAGTGATCGATAACATATGGTTGTTAATCGATCTTGACCAAACTTATAACTATTGGACTGATTAATTTGACCACTCTTGATCCCATCCTAACCAACTCTTGATTTGGTTTGATCAACCACTCAAGCTAGACCTAATCAAGCTACCCACACCCTATACCAATGTGTTATGAAAATGTCTTAGATCTTTAATTCTTAATTTTAGATCTTGGTATTTTTATGACTTAATTCTCAGTTAAGTGTAACATAGTTTAATATAACAAAGCATGAAAAATATTCTAGAATTTTTGGATATAGAATTTAGTAGAAGGTAAGTTTTAAAACTTACAAGAAAAGTCACATACATCCATATTTTTTAATCATGTAAAATACATATGTGGATAAAAGATCAAATTCTAAAACAAAGATTGCATGTACCCATGTTTGTCAAACGTAAAAATAATTTTTAACTTACGTTTATATGATTAAATATGAGTAAATCAAATCTGTTAATGGATAAATATGGATAATTTAAATCTATTAAAAAATATTCTATGTATTGAAGAAAAGTGACTGGCACAAAGAGAGGAGTACCAAAATAAAAAAAAAAGCACTGGCCCCATCTCCGTTGATTAAATAAAGTAATAAGATTACCATCTGCCCCACCAATAGAAATCCTGACACCTCATCTTCTGGATCAAATCACGTGGAGGGACACTACTAAAAATAAGAGTTTTATTGATGGAATTTACTAATGGACATGATCCATCATAAATTTTTGATGGATCATTTGAAGGGAAATCCTGATTTCCCGGTCCAGGTTCGTTCAGATCTGATTAGATCAAGAGATATATTTCAAAAATTTTTCTCTTGATCATAATCAGATTTTGATATGTTTCAGATCTGATTCTTATTATTTTAATAAATAAATAAAATAAGATAAATTAAATCTAATTTAATTTACCTGATTTGGGTAATCCTATTACCCTGTAGATGATCCTGATTGCAGCGGAAGGTTCTGGATCTTAGCCACGCAAGCGCCTGGCCTCTACCGGTATCCACTCGGGTTGGATCTGGAGATCCTCTTCTTCTCTATCACACCTCCAAAAATCAGATCTGGATCTGATCTGGAGGATCTTCAAAACTCTTTTGAAGATCTGCAGTCGTCCTTTTGCAGCAGCGCAGCCTTCTTGCTTTTGATCGCCTTTCCTTGATCTGAATCGCACCAAACTAAGTCCAAAACACTTTTGGACGTGGAGAGCAAGGGGAGAAGAGAGTATGGCATGGAGAAGGAGGGGGAGAGGCAGCCTTGGGGCGTGGGAAATCTCTTTCAATAAGACTTTTACTTGGAATTAGGGTTGGGCGCAGGGTCTTATTTATAGACTAAGCTTGTGATCCAACTCCTCTTCCTCTCAACCAATCACAACCCTTTGTGAAATCAGATCTAAATCTGATTGGTTGGAAATAGAGACCCCTGGATTCCTCCTTAGAGGGCGCCTAAGACCAGTCAAACTGGATTCTTAGTAGAACTCTAATTGGAATCCAAAAGGGAGGTGGAGTCCTTGTCCAACAAGGACTCCTAGGCGCCTCCTACTTGGGCTCACGCCACCCTTGGCGTGCGCCCTTCTCCTTGCCAGGTTCTGGCAGGGGGACAGGCCCCCACCAGCTCTCCAATAGGTGCATGACATGTGGTCAAAAGTCAAAGGGTGAATGGTCAACGTTTGACCAGTCAAAGGTAGACTTTTGACCAAAGTCAAAGAACAAGAAATGGCAGGTGACCAAAAATGGCAGGTAATGTCTTACAAATAAGACAACCTATTCTGACTTGGACAACCTCCAGTCAGACCATATGAAGGCCTCTGATTGAGCACAAACTCCTTTGGCTCAGTCAGGACAACTTATTTATGATAGTAAAAGAAGAACGTTAGGTTCAATCGAGTGCTAGCACGATTTTCCTTGAACCTAATTGAATCTCATTCAGATCAATTGAACTAGATCAGTTCAATTGATGATCACCAGATTCAAACCCTTGTTTGTGTGACCCAGTTAGGTTCAGTTCTGTATGGTAATGGGATATGTCATGATCTCTATCATAGACATCATCGAAACTCCTTTCGATGGATCAGAACTCTTCTGATTCGAACAGCTAGAATGATCGATCATCTAAATCATTCTAATTGCTCCCAAAATCCACCAGTGACACCTAGCAGTATATGGTGGCAACCCATCAGAGCTGAATGCGAACCTCTTGGTGCAGCTACCTGTGTGATTAAGTTCTTCTATCTTGAGCCCCGATCAGATTAGGGTTAAGGTGAACTCGTCAAACCCTAGTCTCTGTCATATGATGTAATCATTCGATTCGAGTCCAATGTGAAAATCTAAATAGAAACTCTTTCTATTATTTCACTCTGCCATGGCCATGGGCTTCTGGACTTGATTCTCATGATCATCATAGGGCTACTCCTCTACCACCGAGGTAGATAGATTCCATCTTGATGCAATCCAGTTCCTACAATGAACATGCTATAGCCAACATACACCTCAGGGTTCCATATGGCTAGGAGACCGAGTAATGGTGTAGTCAAACTATAACACCCTCAAGGTGAACTGCCGATGCATCTCAGGTCAAAGAACCAGACACACTACTGCAGCATCGAGTCAGTCATTGACGAGAAGGTAGACTTCCTAATGACTACTCGAGGTGGTCACGCTCAGTGCCCTCGTTCTCTAACGAGTACCTGTACTCTCGCTCCGGTGTCTCCACACCGTAGACTCAAGACTCATCTACTAAAGAGAAGCGATCGTACACCAACCTTCCGGATCAATCACCATCCTCGTGATGATCCTATGGTCGGGAGCTGTTTATGAGTTAATAATGATTATTCATGTCTTAAATTTTCAACTCTTGAAAATATGAATTATCATTACCATTAACTCAAAGGATGTATCACAGACACTAAATACACATGTGTGATAGAAAATAACCCATTTTATTAATTATAGTCAAAATTATAATTTTGCCCCTAGAAGTGTATTACAAGTGTCAGCCAATTCTGGCTTCTAGGGCACATATATCTAACAATCTCCCACTTGTCCTAAAGCCAATTGGCTACAAGTCTAAGTCCCATCTTCTCAAGGTGGGCTTCGATCTTCTGCTGGCCCAACGGCTTTGTAAGTGGGTCTGCCACATTATCTGCGGAGTTGACTCTCTTGACCTCAACGTAACCTTTCTCAAGGTAATCGCGGATGAGATGATATCGCCGCTCAATGTGCTTGGACTTCTGGTGAGACCTCGGCTCCTTAGCAAGGGCTATGGCGCCATTGTTGTCGCAGTAAAGAGGAATGGCATCTGATGGCATTACTCCAATTTCTGCAGCAAACTTCTTGTACCAGAATGCTTCCTTTGCAGCCTCTGATGCAGCTATATATTCTGCTTCCATGGTGGAATCTGCTATCACAGTTTGCTTGGAACTCTTCCAGCTGACAGCTCCACCATTGCACACAAACAGACTTCCAGATGTCGACTTTCGATCATCTATATCGGACATGAAGTCCGAGTCTGTGTATCCCTGAACTTGGAGTTCTCCATTACCAAAGACCAACATCATATCCTTAGTTCTTCTCAAGTACTTAAGGATACATTTCACAGAAGTCCAGTGTTCTTCACCTGGATTTGACTGATATCTGCTTGTGACACTCACAGCATGGGCTATATCAGGTCGTGTACATAGCATGGCATACATGAGGCTCCCTATTGCAGAAGCATAAGGGATCTTGCTCATGCGTTCTATTTCCTCAGGTGTGCTGGGGCACATCTTCTTGGAAAGATGAATACCATGTCTGAAGGGTATTAATCCCCTCTTAGAGTTTTCCATACTAAACCTCTTTAGTACTTCCTCTATGTACATCTTCTGTGAAAGTCCTAGCATCCTATTCGGTCTATCCCTATAGACCTTAATTCCTAGAATAAAGGATGCTTCACCTAGGTCTTTCATGGAGAATTCCTTGGACAACCACATCTTGACTGATGTCAACATGGGAATATCATTCCCAATAAGGAGGATGTCATCCACGTACAATACGAGGAAGACAACAGCGCTCCCACTGACCCTTTTGAAAACACATGGTTCCTCTTCATTTTTGATGAAACCAAACTTTTTGATCACATCATTGAAACGAGTGTTCCAGCTCCGAGATGCTTGCTTAAGTCCATATATGGACCTTTGCAGCTTGCAAACCTTGTGATCAGTATCACTGGATGTGAAACCTAGCGGCTGTTCCATATAGATATCTTCCTCAAGATATCCATTTAGGAATGCCGTTTTCACGTCCATTTGCCATATTTCATAATCGAAATAGGCTGCAACAGGCAAGCAATGTGCGGATGGATTTTAGCATAGCTACTGGGAAAAGGTATCCTGATAGTCAATGCCTTCACGTTGACTATAACCTTTTGCCACCAGTCTAGCCTTGAATGTCTCCACATTCCCATCTGCACCAATCTTTCTCTTGAAGATCCATTTACACCCAATAGGTACTATACCTTCTGGTGGATCTACCAAGGTCCAGACTTGGTTTGAGTGCATCGAGTCAATCTTCTGACTTCATTGCCTCAAGCCATTTCTCGGAGTCGATATCTGATATCGCCTCGTTGTAGGTTTTGGGATCATCACCATGAGCACCATTACCTATGAGGAACATTTCCTCTACGTCCTCTGAAATAATACCTAAGTATCTTTCAGGGGGACGGGAAACTCTTTCCGATCTACGAGGTGGAGGAGGTAGTGTTCTTATTGGCTCAACCTGATTTGGTTCCACTTGGTCCTTAGCTCTTTCTGCTTGTGAGACTTTCTCATCAAGCTTAATCTGCTTTCCAATGCCACTATCTTGAATAAACTATTTTTCAAGAAATATGGCATGTCGACTCACAATCACATTGTGGTCTTCTGGAATGTAGAAATAGTATCCTAATGACTCTTTAGGATATCCTATGAATCGAGCTCTAAAGGACCTAAACTCTAACTTGTCCGCTTGTTGTCTTTTGACATGAGCCGGACAACCCCAAATTCTGAGATGACTCAGACTTGGTTTCTTACCGTGCCATATCTCATACGGTGTGGTAGGAACGGTTTTAGAGGGAACCCTATTCAGTAAATAGATTGAAGTTAATAATGAATGTCCCCAAAGAAAATCAGGGAGGTCTGTGAAGCTCATCATGGATCGAACCATATCCAATAGAGTCCGATTTCTCCATTCTGAAACCCCGTTGAGTTGAGGTGTTCCTGGTGGAGTCCATTGAGAGACTATGCCATTTTCCTTAAGATAGTCTAGGAATTCCCGGCTAAGGTATTCACCTCCTCGATCTGATCGAAGAACCTTAATGGGTTTTTCCAGTTTGTTTTTCTACTTCATGTCTGAATTCTTTGAACTTTTCAAAAGCTTCAGACTTGTGTCTCATAAGATACACATACCCATACCTAGACAGATCATCGGTAAAGGTAATGAAGTAGACAAAATTGCCTCTAGCCGGCACATCAAATGGGCCGCACACATCAGTATGTACTAGGGCAAGGAGATCTGTGGCCCTCTCCCCATGTCCAACAAAAGGGAGTTTAGTCATTTTGCCTTGAAGACAAGATTCACAAGTTGGATATGACTCAAAAGTCAATGGACTCAATAGCCCATTTTTCTCCAATTTGTTAATCCTATCTTCTGCTATATGACCTATCTCAGGTGCCATAGATATCTGTCGTTTGGACTATCCCTAGGTCGTTTGGCATTCACGTTTTGCTCGATAGTTAAAACAGGTACATCAATATGTAGCTGATAAAGACCATTAATAAGGAAACCATTTGCAATTTTATTTCTTTCATAAAGAATGTTACAATGGTCCTTAAAGAAGGTGATCACATAACCTTCTTGTGCTAAGCATGAAACAGAAATCAAATTCCTGCTAGCTGCAGGCACATAATAACAGTCTTTTAAAACTAAGTCTAAACCAGATGGTAATCGAAGAGGGTATGTTCCCACGGCTACTGCAGCAACTCTTGCTCCATTACCGATGCGTAGGATCATGTCTCCATCCCTCAGCCTCCTGCTATCCTCAAGACCCTGCATAGAAGTGCACAGATGAGCACTAGAACCAGAGTCAAGCACCCAACTGGATGCAGAAGAAACCGTAAGGTTAGACTCAATAACGAGCATACCTCCAGAAGGACCTTCCTTCTTGTTCTTCAGGGTGGCCAGGTAAGTAGGGCAGTTCCGCTTCCAATGGCCGTCGCTGTTGCAATGGAAACACTTTCCTTTGCCATCGACCTTCTTCTTCGGTTCTGCCTTCTTCTTCTTTGATCCTTCCACCTTTTGCTTTTTCACAGACTTCTTTTTCTTTCCATAAGACTTTCTTTTGGAAGAAGTCCGTTCCATAGCAAGAACTGAGCCTTTAGAACCTTTCATAGAAAGCTCAGCGGTAACCAGCATATTCATTAACTCGGCCAAGGAATTTTGAAGTTTATGCATGTGGTAATTCATGATGAATTGCCCATATGCATCAGTCAAGGATTGCAGAATAATATCATTCTGCAGATCCAAGTCCAACTTCACACCGAGCTTCTCAAGCTCTTCCATGTCCTTGATCATTGTCAGACAGTGATCTTGGACTGACTGCCCATCACGCATCTTAGCCTTAAAAAGTCATTTCGTGACTTGATATTTGGCTGCGCGACTCTGTTCACCAAACATCTCCTGCAGGTGAGCCAACATTTGGCGAGCAGTCCCGATATCTTCATGTTGGCGCTGGAGCTCATCAGACATCGAGCCCAACATGTAGTATCTGGCCTTATTATCTTCGTCAATCCATTTTTCCAGAGACGCTCTCTGTTCAGTGGATGGACGAGCTGGTAAGGTGGGAGGGTCCTGGTCCAAAACATGTGTTAACTTCTCTGAACCCAAAACAATTTTGTAGTTCCTGAGCCAATCTTTATAATTGGGTCCAGTCAGTCTATGTGTGTCTAGGATACGTGCCAATGGGTTGGACGCAGACATTTTCCTGTAGAGAGTCAAAGATTCTAGTTAGATACTGTAATTTTGACTTGACCAATTTGTTTAGGGATTTTATTTTTAAACAAATTAGCTCCCACTATTTTCTCGGATCCCTACACTCCCTCTGTAGAGATGCGAAAATCTCCACGATTGAATGATTTCTAGTGGGTGGTGCGGTCTCACCAACTGACTCATCACCTCACCTAACAGTTATTGGTGATGGGTTAGCCAATGAGTGAACAACTCTTGTTCAATGATTCTCTAATCATGGTGCACCCAAACTTGGTCTCTAATTCATGAATCTCACCGTATCCGGAATATTGATCCACTCCTTAGTTAAGTCAGACCCACCATTTGCATAGACTGGGTTCCTAATTGGGTCTCTCACCGTATCCGAAATATTGAGCCCAACTCATCCTCCAGCCCATAGCATCCAATGCCTAATAGACATGGTTGCGTCTTCCCGGTGCAACTGAGCCACTGTATCCAGCCGAGAACAATCAACCCCGGGAAGGGCCCGCACATCTACAATGGTGGAAGACCTCAGACTTAATCTTTTCTTAGGGAGAATTGATTCAGGTCTCATTAAACTAGACTTGGCTTAGTCATAACAATTATGACTAACCTAGTGGCATGGGTTAGCTCGGATTATTGACCACCTCAGATCAGAACTGTGTCAACAGATATGGCCAGGTAAGTGAGACCGGTGGAAGGAATATGCCATTAACTCGTACAAGAACGCATTCAGGTCGAGTAGCTTCCAATTAAAAACCAGTCGGTCGTCTGTGCCAAACTTACCTTAGACACCAAATTGTTGAGTCAGAACCAATTGGGTTAGCCTACAATCCAGACTCTAACCTCTGAGCCTAATTAGGTCTTGCTTGATCGTGACTCGATCTTGACCCAGACTTAATCCTATTAGGCTGGTCAATTTAAGCATTGTTGATCCCATCTAACCAACTCTTGATTCGGTTTGATCAACCGCTTAGACCTAATTGAGCTACCCAAGCCCGAACCCAGTATTATGAATATGTCTTAGATCTGAAATTCTCAATTTTAGACCTAATTAATATTCCATAAACTTAATTCTTAATTAAGTAGGGTTCATAAACAAAATATGCACAATAAATCCTAGGGTTTCAGGATCTAGGGTTTTGCAGAAAGTAAGTTTTGGGTTTCTGATTAAGGACGAACACGCAGCACCCCTACACGTCATAAGAACACCCCATCGAATGGGAAGAGAGGGCCTTTAAACCCTTCTTCGTTCTTATGACCGGACGGCCAAGAGGAACGCCTTAATCAGGAACATGTAAATACTACAAAACAGTTATAGATCTATATCATATATCTCATATACAAATTTAGATCTAATCATGGCATATTTTGCATACATCTCATGTATCAAATCATGCATGTTTTCAGATCTAAATTATCTCATAATAATCTAAAAAATTAGATTTAAATTGATCTAATCAAAATAAATTCTAATCTAGACAATTATGTAGAACTATTCTACAACTAGTCTAGACATGCATCTAATCATATCTCATATGATATTTAAAATTAAATAATTTTTATTTGCTATTTATCAGATGTTATTATAACACTTATAATATCAGAAAATAGTAAATAAGAAGATCTAAAATATGATTTAATCAGATTAAATCAAAGACATGCAAAACTATTCTATAGAACTATTCTATTCTAGAACTAGTCATGCATATCTTCATGTTCTTAGATCCAAATCATTTAATTTTAATTTTTCTTGATTTCAGATCTGATCACATCTCATGTGACATCTGAAAATCACTTTATTTTTTAATTAAAATAAATTTAAAATCAGATCTAAATACATTTTTAGAACCATGGCTCTGATACCAGTTGAAGGGAAATCCTGATTTCCCGGTCCAGGTTCGTTCAGATCTGATCAGATCAAGAGATATATTTCAAAAATTTTCTCTTCCCACCCCCCCACCAAACCCCCCATACTGCCAGCATTCTAAACCTGCTATTGTGGGCTCCTGAAGTTGCTCAAGAACCTGAGACCATCGTGAACGTGTTGATGTCGGCCACCACTCCACCTCTGAAGGTCGAGAACCCTTGGCGGCTATATTTTTCTTTTTCTTCTACTTTTCATGTACTCAAAGCATTTTGAGAAATGAAAATAGATTTCTCTTCTTTACATTTGTATTATAGTGTGCTTGTTACTTAGAATCCTTTTAGTGAACATAGCTATAATTCACTACCGCCTGTCGAGGCTGCACCGCTACCTCAAGCTATTCCTCTGAAGTCCATTATCAGAGATTTGAAGAGGAAAGTTTATCAAACCAAAAAGAAGTTGAAGAAGGAGGATGAACTTCAGAGGTTGAAGAAGAATTATTCAGAGGCTATGATTGAGATGACCCACCTTCGCCAAGCACATAAAAGGGATTCCATGAATTATATTAACAAAAAGCATCATTTGATTAAAGAGCTGGAATGAGTGAAGAAGCTTGGTAGTGAGAAGGCATGGATTTTGACTGCCAAAATTAGCTCCCTTGAGGCTGAACTTCGCACAGTGAAGGAGAAAGTCAAACAATTGGAGGAAGGTTCGGCCTGGGTTCAGAGTCAAGTAGAATCTTGCTGAAACTGGTCGAAGAAGTTCTCCGACCTTCAACAACAGTTGAGTGATGTTGAAAAATCATATGATTCCTATCGGATCGATTGGTGCACATAGATTGAAGATTATAAAAAGAAACTCAAGATGGCAAACTTTGAAGTGGTGTAGCTTCAAAAGCAACTGGTGGACAAGGCCCAGGCTAGTTCAAATGCAGATTTAGATGTCATTGCCACCTTGAAAAACACTCTTGAAAATCTCAATGTGAAATTCGAGAGTATGGAGAAGGAACTTCGTGACCTAAAAATTCAAATGGTCTATCGAGAAGGTCTGGTGAAAGATGCTGAGGATGAGTCGGTAGTTTTGAGGAAGAGATTGTGGAAATTGAAAGATGACTGTCGAAGGGCTCAAAAATTATTCGACGAAAGTTTGTTAGCGAGGAAGGAGCTCAAAACAAAAATTAATGATTTAAAGCACTCTCTCATAATGGCTGGAGCTAGTAGTTTGGAGTCTGAAGGTTCAGAACCTTCTTCCCAGGACTTCACCTATTCTTTCTTTTCTTTTTTATGAACGATCTTCCAGACCTCCGTTGTAATGAAATTTTTCATAATAAAGTGATATTCCTTTTGTTCTTTCTTCACTATTGTCTTATCGAATATTGATATACTTCTTTTCCTGCGCTGTTTTTGATATTTTGGTTGCTTTTGAAGAAACGTTCTTAGTCTATCATTTTGTAGGTTTGTCCCCCTTATCTATGATCGAGGACCCTCAGATCTAGGGTAGGAACTTACTCTTCTCCCTTCTTAGAAATTAGAGGCCTTCATATTCTCCATGGGGTTCTCGATTCCACGTTAGGATGAGGTTCTCCTATTCTTAATATAGTTGGCTTTTTTCTTCGTTAGGACGAGGTCTTCCTCCTGCTCCTAACAAAGTTGTCAAGATACAAAAGGATTATTGAAAAGGCCTCTCTTCATTACCTCT
>QRFJ01001146.1:260482-310844 GCA_006176705.1 Cocos nucifera
CAAATGGTCTATCGAGAAGGTCTGGTGAAAGATGCTGAGGATGAGTCGGTAGTTTTGAGGAAGAGATTGTGGAAATTGAAAGATGACTGTCGAAGGGCTCAAAAATTATTCGACGAAAGTTTGTTAGCGAGGAAGGAGCTCAAAACAAAAATTAATGATTTAAAGCACTCTCTCATAATGGCTGGAGCTAGTAGTTTGGAGTCTGAAGGTTCAGAACCTTCTTCCCAGGACTTCACCTATTCTTTCTTTTCTTTTTTATGAACGATCTTCCAGACCTCCGTTGTAATGAAATTTTTCATAATAAAGTGATATTCCTTTTGTTCTTTCTTCACTATTGTCTTATCGAATATTGATATACTTCTTTTCCTGCGCTGTTTTTGATATTTTGGTTGCTTTTGAAGAAACGTTCTTAGTCTATCATTTTGTAGGTTTGTCCCCCTTATCTATGATCGAGGACCCTCAGATCTAGGGTAGGAACTTACTCTTCTCCCTTCTTAGAAATTAGAGGCCTTCATATTCTCCATGGGGTTCTCGATTCCACGTTAGGATGAGGTTCTCCTATTCTTAATATAGTTGGCTTTTTTCTTCGTTAGGACGAGGTCTTCCTCCTGCTCCTAACAAAGTTGTCAAGATACAAAAGGATTATTGAAAAGGCCTCTCTTCATTACCTCTCATTTAAGAACTGGAGACCTTCAGTCTTATTAAAACAAGGTTAACCTCTTGTTTAAAAATCCGAGGCCTTCACCCTCGCTAAGATGAGGTTAACCTTTTATTTAAGAATTGGAGGCCTTTAATTTTATCTAGTCGAGTAATTTTCTGCTATCGCATAATTTTGCACCAAAGACAATGATGTTAAAGTAAGAAAATTTTATTGAAATATGGTTATTGATAAAATATTTGTAGATTTTTCAAGTTCCAAGATTGTGGGAGCATAGCCCCTCCAAGCTCTTTCAAGTAATAAGTTTTAGGTCGGATGATTTCTACGTCCTCATAAGGGCCTTCTCAATTTAGGGCAAGCTTTCCTTAATTCTATGGCTATGAGATGTCCGCTCGCCAAAATACCAGACCTTCCACTCTAAATGTTTTGCCCTTAACTCTGGAATTATAGTAGCAGGCTTCATTTTACTTGTAAGCTGCTATTCGAATCTAAACCTTTTCTTATTTTTCTTCCAATAAGTCAAGGTTAGCTCTTAGATCTTATGAGTTTCTCTATTCATTGAATGCTTTGACTCGCATTGATGGAAGTTTAAGTTCTATTGGGATGACTGCTTCTATTCTGAAAGCTAAAGAAAATGGGGTCTCCTCTGTTGGCAGTTTTTGGATGGCTCTATAAGCCCAAAGCACATGATAGAGCTCATCCACCCATGTTTCTTTTGCCCTTTTAAGCCTAGCTTTTATCTCTTGTAATAGGGTCTTGTTAGTTACCTCAGCCTCACCATTAGCTTGTGGACAAGCCACTGATGTAAAATGATGAGAGATATTCAGATCTTCAAAAAATTCAACAAACTTTGCACTTGCAAATTGGTGCCCATTATTGATAATAAGAATCCGAGGTAGGTCGAATCTATAGATTATTGACTTTCAGATGAAGTCCTGCATTTTAGTTTCAATTATCTTTGCCAAGGATTCAACCTCGACTCACTTGGTAAAGTAGTCTATCACCACTAGAAGAAATTTTCACTATCCAGATGCCATGAAAAAGGGCTCGAGTATGTCCATTCTCCACTGCGCAAATGGCCATGGGATGCTCAAAGATGTGAGCTGAGAGGCTGGGTGTCTTTGAATGTTGGTATTTCTTTGATACTGATCATATTTTCTTACATATTCCATGGCATTCTGATGCATACTTGGCCAATAGTATCCTTATCGAAGCAACTTATGAGATAAAAATCTGGCTCCCAAATGATTCTCACATATTCTTTCATGAACCTTCCATAATGCATAGTCAACCTCAGAAGGTCGAAGACATTTATGGAGTGGTAGGGAATACAACATCTTATATATTTTATTCTTGTATAAGATATTATTAGATATGTGTGCCCTAGAAACCAGAATTGGTTGACACTTGTAATACACATCTAAGGATAAAATTATAATTTTGATTATAAATAATAAAATAGATTATTTTCTATCATAATGTGTATTTGAAAGTGTCTGTGATACATCCCTTGAGTTAATGATAATAATGGTTCATATTTTCAAGAGTTGAAAATTTAAGATGAATTTTCATTATTAACTCATAAAATACTCTCGACCGTAGGATCATCATGAGGATGGTGATTGATCCAGAAGGTTGGTGTACGAATCGCTTCTCTTTAGTAGATGAGTCTTGAGTCTACGGTGTAGGAGACACCGAAGCGAGAGTACAGGTACTCGTTAGAGAACGAGGGCACTGAGCGTGACCACCTCGAGTAGTCATTAGGAAGTCTACCTTCTCGTCAATGACTGACTCGATGCTGCAGTAGTAGTGTGTCTGGTTCTTTGACCTGAGGTGCATCGGCAGTTCACCTTGAGGGTGTTATAGTTTGACTACACCATTACTCGATCTCCTAGCCATATGGAATCCTGAGGTGTATGTTGGCTATAGCATGTTCATTGTAGGAACTGGATTGCATCAAGATGAAAATCTATCTACCTCGGTGGTATGAGAGGCAGCCCTATGATGATCATGAGAATCAAGTCCAGAAGCCCATGGCCATGGTAGAGTGAAATAATAGAAAGAGTTTCTATTTAGATTTTCACATTAGGACTTGAATCGAATGATTACATCATATGACGAGAAACTAGGGTTTGACGAGTTCACCTTAACCCTAATCTGATCGGGGCTCAAGATAGAAGAACTTAATCACACAGGTAGCTGCACCAAGAGGTTCGCATTTTTAGCTCTGATGGGTTGCCACCATATACTGCTAGGTGTCACTGGTGGATTTTGGGAGCAATTAGAATGATTTAGATGATCGATCATTCTAGCTGTTCGAATCAGAAGAGTTCTGATCCATCGAAAGGAGTTTTCGATGATGTCGATGATAGAGATCATGACATATCCCATTACCATACAGAACTGAACCTAACTGGGTCACACAAACAAGGGTTTGAATCTGGTGATCATCAATTGAACTGATCTAGTTCAATTGATCTGAATGAGATTCAATTAGGTTCAAGAAAATCGTGCTAGCACTCGATTGAACCTAACGTTCTTCTTTTACTATCATAAAAAGTTGTCTCTGACTGAGCCAAAGGAGTTTGTGCTCAATCAAGAGGCCTTTACTATGGTCTGACTGGAGGTTGTCCAAGTCAGAAAAGGGTTGTCTTATTTATGAGAGACATTTGAGACAATAACTATCATTTTTGGTCACCTGCCATTTCTTGTTCTTTGACTTTGGTCAAAAGTCTGACCTTTGACTGGTCAAACGTTGACCATTGACATTTGACCCATGTGTCATGCACCTATTGGAGAGAACATGGTGGGGGCTTCGTCACCCCTACCAGAACCTGGCAAGGAAGGGGGCGCATGCCTCAAAGGGCACACACCTCAAGAGGTGCATGCTTAGGGAGGCATGCACCCCACGAGGATCATGCCTGGAGTCCCATACAGATGGGACTTCAGGTTGCTTCATGGTTTCAAATTAGATGGCACTAAGGAGTCTTGTTTGATCAGTCTTGGTGCCACCTAAGGAGGTTTATGTGGAACTCTAATTTGATTCGATCAGATGATTTCATTCCATCAATCAGATTTAGATCTGATTGCACAAAGAGCCATGATTGATCGGGATGATGTGGCACTGCATGGCATAGCAGGATCTATATAAACTCTGTCTACGCCTAGAATAGAGAGTTTCTTCCTTTTGCCTATGCCATAAGGCTTCTCTCCCTCCCTCTCCAAGTCACCTTTAGGTCCTCTCTCTCCTATCCACGTCCAAGAGTTTTTAGGCTCGAGTTTGGTGCGATCCAAGCATGAGAAAGGCGACAAGAAAGCAAGAAGGCTGCATTGCTGCAAGAGGACAACTGACCGATCTTCAAAAGCCAGTTTTGAAGATCCTCCAGATCAAATAGATCCAGATCTAATTTTTGGAGAATGTGATAGAGAAGGAGAAGATCTCTAGATCCTACCTAAGTGGATATTGTTAGAGGCTAGGCACTTGCGTGGCTACATCCAGAACCTTAGACAAACATCGGGATCATCATAGGATAATAGAATTACCCATAACAAAGGTATGATTAAATTAGATTTAATTTAATTTAATTTAATTTTATTAGATCAATAAGATCATATCTAAAGATTTTTAGATCTGATTTTAATCTAAGAGAAAAAATTTTTGAAATATTCCTCTTGATCCAATTAGATCTGAACGAACCTGATCCGAGAAATAGAATTTTTTCTTCAACTGGTATTAGAGCCAGATTTCCAAAAGTTCATCAGATTTAATTTTATTTTAATTTTGATCTAATAATTAGATGATTTTAAATTTCATATGAGATATGATTAGATCTAAAATTAAAAATTAAATAATTTAGATCTAAGATGTATGAGATGCATGACTAGACTAGGAATAGAATTATTCTATGTATAGTCTAACATCATCAAAATTTTAATTTAATTAATTATAATTTTTAGATCTATTTATTTATTATTTTTTGATTTATAAATATTATAATTAATATAAAAAATAGAAAATAAATTTATTTAATTTATTCATATGAGATATGATTGATGAATGTTTAGACTAGTTATAGAATAGATCTACAAAATTATCTTGAATAAATTTAACTTTGATATGATCAAATTTAAATTTTAATTTTCTTAAATATTTATGAGATAATTTAGATCTAAAAACATGCATGATATGATACATGAGATGCATGCAAAACATATTTTTAAGTTAAATCTAATTTTTATATGAGATATATGATATAGATCTAACTAGTTTTGTAGATTCATCATGTTTCCTGATTAAGGTGTTCTCCTTAGGCCGTCCAGGTCATAAGAACAGAGAAGAGGTTTAAAGATCCCTCTCCTTCCCATTCGATGGGGTGTTCTTATGATATGTAGGGGTGCTGCGCATTCATCCTTAATCAAAAATCAAAAACTTATTTTCTACAAAATCCTAAATCCTGAAACCCTAGGATTTTATTTACATATTTTATTTATAAACTCTAAACTTAATTAAGAATTAAGATTTATGAAATATAATTAAATCTAAAATTAAGAATTTTCAGATCTAAGACATATTCATAAAATTGGGTTCGGGCTTGGGTAGCTCAATTAGGTCTAGCGGTTGATCAAACCGAATCAAGAGTTGGTTAGATGGGATCAAGAGTGCTTAAATTGACCAGCCTAATAGGATTAAGTCTGGGTCAAGGTTGAGTCATATGAGTGATCGATCAAGTTAAGACCTAATTAGGCTCAGTGGTTAGAGTCTGGATTGTAGGCTAACCCAATTGGTTCTGGCTCAATAATTTGGTGTCTAAGGTAAGTTTGGCAGATACGATCCGACTGATTTTTAATTAGGAAGCTACTCGACTCGAATGCGTTCTTGTCGAGTTAATGGCATATCTCCTTCCATCCGGTCTCACTTATCCTAGGCCATATTTGTCGGCTCAGTCCTGATCTAAGGTGGCTAATAATCCGAGCTAACCCATGCCACTAGGTTAGTCATAATGGTTATGGCTATGTCAAATCAAGTTTAAAGAGATCTAAATCAAATCTTCCTAAGAAAAGATTAAGTCTAAGATCTTCCACCATTGTAGATATGCGGGCCCTTCCCAGAGTTGATTGTTCTTGACTGGTCACAGTGGTTCAGTTGCACCGAAAAGACACAACCTTGTCTATTAAGCATTGGATGCTACGAGCTGGAGGATGGATTGGGCTTAATATTTTAGATACGGTGAGAGATCCAATTAGGAATCCAATCTGTGCAAATTATGGGTCTGATAAGAAGTGGATCAATATTTTGGGTAGGTGAGATTCATGAATTAGAGACCAAGCTTGGGTGCACCATGATTAGAAAATCATTGGACAAGAGTTGTTCACTTATTGGCTAACCCATCATCAATAACTATTAGCTGAGATGATGAGCCAGTTGGTGGGACTGCACCACCCACTAAAAATTACTAATCACGAAGATTTTTGCATCTCTACAGAGGGAGTGTAGGGTGAAGAAAAATCCTGATTTCTCGGACTAGGTTCATTCAGATCTGATCAGATCAAGAGATATATTTCAAAAAAAAAAAAATTTGATCTAGATCAGGTCTGAGATATTTTAGATCTGATTATTATTATTTTAGAAATTAAAATAAATTTAGATATATTAAATCAAATTTAATTTACCTTGAAGTGGATAATCCTATTACCCGTTGATGATCTTGTAAGCAGCAGAAGGTTCTGGATCTAGCCACGCAAGTGCCTGACCTCTACCAGTATCCACTTAGGCTGGATCTGAAGATCCTCTTCTTCTCTATCATGTCTCCAAAAATTAGATCTGAATCTGATTTGGAGGATCTTCAAAACTTCTTTTGAAGATCAGTAATTGTCCTTTGCAGCAGCGCAGCCTTCTAGTTTTCAGTCGCCTTTCTCTCATCGGGATCGCACCAACCAAGGTCCAAAACTCCATTTGGACGTGGAGAGGAGAGGGAGAAGGTGGGTTTGGCATGGAGGAGGAGAGGAGAAGCAGCCTTGGGGTGTGGAGAATTATGATTTCCAATCTTAATTTGAGTTGGGCCCAGGGTCTTATTTATAGACTGTCTATGATCCAATTCCTCTTTTTCCTAACCAATCACAACCCTTTGTGAAATCAGATCTAAATCAGATTGGTAGGAATAGAGTCCCCTGGATTTTTACTTAGAGGATGCCTAAGACCAGTCAAAGTTGGTTCTTAGGAGAACTCTAATCCAAAAAGGAGATGAGTTCCTATCCAATAGGGACTCCTGGGCGCCTCCAACTTGGGCGCACGTCCGCCTCCAACTAGGGCACACGCCACTCCTCCTTGTCAAGTTCTAGCAGGAGGACAGGCCCCCACCAGCTCTCCAATAGGTGCGTGACACGTGGATAGAAGTCAAAGTGTCAATGGTCAATGTTTGACCAGTAAAAGAACAACTTTTGACCAAAATCAAAGGACGAAAAATGGCAGGTGACCAAAAATGGTAGGTAATGTCTTACAAAATAAGGCAACCTTTTCTAACTTGAACAAGCTCTAGTCAGACAAAGTGAAGGCCTCTAAATGAGCACAAACTCCTTTGGCTCAGTCAGGACAACTATTTATGATAGTAAAAGAAGAACGTTAGGTTCAATCGAGTGCTAGCACGATTTCCTTGAACCTAATTGAATCTCATTTTGATCAATTAAATTGGATCAGTTCAATTAATGATCACCAGATTCAAACCCTTATTTGTGTGATCCAGTTAGGTTCAGTTCTATATGGTAATGGAATATGTCATGATCTTTATCATCGATGATGTATGCTAATTTATAGCTATGGCAAGTGCACCAGTCGATCAAGTAATAAAGTGAATGAGTAGACTATCATCCCTAAAGGATTGGAAAATAAGTACTGAAAAGCTCTTTCCTATGCTTTATTTAGAAGACCGATTTATGAGAATAAAAAATTAAAGAACAAAATAAAATAAATAAATAATTAATTTTTTTTAAAAAAAATAGAGAGAGTGTAAATTATTAGGATTTTAAACTCAAGAGCAATGGATTACTAAGGCAATCAGTTCACCAACTCAGTCAATATAATATTCAGATTTTTAGATTAATTTTATTTCATGTGACGGTGGAGTCTCCTAATTTATTCACTATCCTTTGGTCCAGGCATAGCAAAACTATTAATATTTATTAATTATCCTTTGGTCCAGGTGTAATTTAAATAAATATTAATGCATTAGGTTTTGTGAAACCCTCTAATTAAAATACGCTGCGTCCAAAGCGCACTAAAATTTCCTGCATGCATATGAATTCTAATTTGATTCATAATACAAGGTATATAATCAAGAAGCATTAACATAGATGTACTTGGTCCGTAACATCTATGTTCATCAGATCAATTAGAAGATGGCCAGTAATCTAAAAGCATTAAGATCAGATTTATATACTCCTCATGAATAAAATTTAAAAATAAATCATACTGAATATTGCATCAAAAGAGTGGCTACACCTTAGCCTTAGTAAAAGAAAATTTAGTTCATGATAACAAGTTCAAAAATAGCAAATAAAATAAAAAGCATAGAAAAATTAGACTATTTTGATTGCTGAAATTGATTGTCTGCTCCTCTTGATGTGGAGAACTTGGTGAAGATGAAGAGGCTCCTTAATCGATGTCTTGATCGTTGAAAGAAATCAAAAATCCTTTTTGATTTTCTTACAAATCACTCTTCTTTTTCTACCTCTCTCCTCTCTCTTTCTCTCTCTCTCTCTCTCTTTTTCTCCCTCGCTCTCTCTATTTCTCTCTTTCTCTCTCTCTGTTTCTCTCTCTCTCTCCCCGTCTCTCTCTCTGTCTCTCTCTCTGATTTTTTTTACGGCAACAATAGGTTTTTATAGATAAAGAATTTGATTTCCCCCTAAAATCCATCAAAAATTAGATTTAAGACTCCCAAAATAACTCAAATTAAGATCTGGGTAATTCTGCCCGTTAGATGTTGATCAAACGATCCAAAAACCACTCAAAAACTCCTTAAAATAATCCAGATCAAGTCAGATTTAATATTAGCCATTGGATCAACCATTGGATCGAATCTGGGCCATCCGATCATGCAGAAAGAAGGCTTCTGATCTATAGTTTAACTTCAAGATGAATCTCAGCCATTGGATCTCGACTGGGAGCTGTAGATGCCGTCCATCAGCGCCTTCATTTCAGTCGTTCGATCGAGTTTCAGTGAAAATCGTCCGTTGGATCAGCCAAAATTCCCAAATTGCCCTCCGTGGACCATGCGCGAGCCCGGTGTTGCGTGGACCGCCACATTCTTCAACCAATCAGAGTGCGCCTCATGCTGTGAAATGCCCGAAATATCCTCCAATTGGTCCACCATGCGCCGCAAAAAATGCTGACGTCATTCTGATGTCAGCATTGCATCGATGGGTTGGTTTGCTATTTCGGTCGAACCGTGCTGAACCGCTGAACCGATTTTCTGAACCGATTCGAACCGAACTAATTTTTTTTTTTTTTTAAATTCAATTTTGGGCTCATTTGAAGTCCGTTTTGCCTGAAATTTATTTCATCTGAACCAAAAAAATAAGATCTTCATATTGATAGCCTTCTTTCCTACATAAGATTAATAAAAGTATCAATTTTTAAAGAAATAGATTAATTTATTTTATAATTTAATATTTTTATTAGTATATTTTTACCACTTATCACACCCCCCAACTTAGTCATTGCTAGTCCCTTAGCAATGTTTTATTTAATACCATGTTTCAATAAGATTATCCATCACAAAGATAAAATCTAGGATTAAAGGTCAAAAAGTTTAGAAAATACTGCTAACTAAGCATTGAGCTTCAGAAGCAAATTTTTCAGTCAATACAATTAAAAACTTTCTTAGAGTACATCAAAGATCTATAGCACTTGTGTTCGTGATGACTAACTTTAGCATTTCAGTATTAAATTAAAAGAACAAAAGTATCCTCTCTTATCACCTATTTTGGTCAATTTTCTATACATTCTCAATTTTATACTCATGAATTAAGGTAGCTTTCACACTGCCTTTCTCTTTTTTTTTTTTTTTTTTACTGTGCTGAGCATCCTGGCCTTCCCTTCACCGTTTTACGTGAATTTTCACACTTGACCTAGGTGCAGAGATCCAGTTACTAGGCTTTGGGCAATCCACATATACTCTGTCTTTTGCACTTTATTTATAGGCAGGTAGCTCTTTCCTTAAATTCAAGTTTCTTTGATTAGAATGTATATTAATTACCAATTTTCAGTGATAATTGAATCCTCAGTTGGCCTTATAATCAATACCTACTTTGCCTTGTTAGTGTGCATGTGCAATAAAAAGTGCTAATAATCTTTTAATGACCTAAGTAGGCTGCTAAAAGTTGACCAACTAATCTACTTCTTTAACTCATTACATTCATTAGCAAATAATTCTATCTTTTATCACTTATCCAGTTTATCTTGCTCAAGATTTTCTTCTTGACACATGATTTTTTTTTTTTTAACTTATTCTACATTATCTTAAAGGAGAAAGAAAAATAAAGGATGCAATAAAGGATAGGAAGGAATACACCTGATTTGGTTCAGTCTGGTTCTTTGGAGCTTTGAAATTTTGCTTGAGCTTCTCATTGATTTTTCTGCAAAATTGAAAATACACACCAGAGCAGTAAAAGAGCAACAATAAATTACTAAAAAATAAAAAAAAAAAAATGATCAAAACTAAAAAGAAAAGAAACAACCTATCTAGTAGTTCTGATTTATAGTCTTCAGCTTGACTTTCTTTGAGTTCTAAAGTGGATCAATCTGGTGCCACTTCAATTGGAATACTTTCATGTTTGATCGAGTCTTCTTTTAATTTGACATTGCTCGCTTTTATAGTCTCAAACCTATTTTCTACAGAATTCTCATATAATGGATTGTCAATAATATCAATTAGAAAATAAGTTTGATTATCATCAGTTTGTTTAGTATCTTTGAAAATATTAAAAGTAACTTGTTCATCTTGGACTCTAAGAATTAATTTTTCTTGTTGAACATCTATTAAAGCTCCTCCAGTAGCTAAAAAGGGTCTTCCTAAAATAAGGGGTACATCATAATCTTCTTTCATATCAAGAACAATAAAATCAATACAGGAAAAATAAACTTGTTTACCTTTACCAAGACATCCTCCACTATACCTCTTGGATATTTAATGGATCTGTCGGCTAATTGAAGAGTAATAGTGGTAGGCTTTGGTTCTCCTAGACCCAGCTTCCTGAAAATAGAAAAAGGCATGAGATTTATGCTTGCTCCTAAATCACATAAAACTTTATCAAAACTACAATCACCAATAATGCAGGGGATAGTAAAACTCCCTGGATCTTTTAGCTTCTGTGGTAATTTATTTTGAAGTATTGCTGAGCATTCTTCATTCAAATTTATTCTCTCATGCTTCCTTCAGCTTTTTCTTATTTGTTAAGATTTCTTTGAGAAACTTGGCATACCTGAGCATTTGAGTAATAGCATCTACAAAAAAAATATTAATATGTAAATTCTTTAGAATTTTGAAAAAGTTAGAAAATTTCTTATCTTGGATGCTGTATTTGTCTCTCTGGGAATGGTAGTGGCGGCACGTAGGGCTTCACATTTGGATCGGCAAATCGTATACCTGGAGACCATCCATCTGCTGGTTGTATTGGTGACTGACGAATTTTAGTTGATGGTTCCTTATTTGTAGTTGGCTCTTCAGTCTCATTCTTCTGATGTGGCTCCTCCAGCTTTGTACCACTTCTTAGGGTGATAGCATTGACTTGCTCCCTTGGATTTGTCTCCGTATTGCTTGGCAAGGATCCTTGAGGTCTCTCGGAGATTATCTTAGCCATTTGACCTATTTGCATCTCCAAGTTTCGAATTGCTGCTGTTTGGTCCTATCTAAGTTTGGCTTCCAAATTTTTTATAGTTGCTTCTTGGTTTTGCATAAATTTGACCATCAGCTCTTCCATGTTGGACTTCTTTTCAGGTACTTAGAATCCCGGGGGTGGCTGTTGTGCTGCATTTTGATTGCTCCATGAGAAATTTGGGTGCTGCCTCCACCCTTGATTGTATGTGTTGGAGTAGGGATTGTTTTGTTGCGGCCTGAAAAAATTATCAATATAATTAGCTGTATCAGTTGTTTTAGCAAAAGGATTATCCTGTCTGGCAATTGCTCGTATCGTGTCCTCCTCCACATAGGTCACAAGTAATGCTCTGAATATGCATAGCTGTTCCCTTTAAGTTGTTGACTTCGGCTCTAAGGGCTGCAATTTCAGCTAGTAAGGTTGGCACGCAATCTACTCCCTGCACAGCTGCTAGTCTTTTTGGCATCATACATTCTGTCTGCCATTGATAGCTATTTGATGCCATCTCATCGATCAGATCGAAAGCTTCTTCCTCCATTTTTTGATTAATGGTTCCTCCTGCTGCTGCATCAATCATAGATCGATTAGTAGGAGATAAACCATTATAGAAAGTTTGTACCTAAAGCCATATGGGTAGTTGATGATGTGGACATCTCCTCAGCAGTTCCTTGAAATGCTCCCAAGCCTCATATAGTGTCTCCATATCCATCTGCATAAAAGAAGTGATATCGTTGCGCATCTTAGCAGTCTTGGAAGGTGGAAAGTACTTGGCTAAGAATTTTTGGGCTAGGACATCCCAAGTTGTGATAGAACCTACAGGAAGAGAATGAAGCCAACTCTTAGCTTTGTCCCATAAAGAGAAAGAAAATAACCTTAATCTAATAGCATCATCCGACACCCCATTAATTTTAAAAGTATCACAAAGTTCAAGAAAATTAGAAATATGGGCATTCGGATCATCATGCACGTGTCCACTGAATTGGACAGTTGATTGAATCATCTGGATCATCGTCGATTTTATTTCGAAGTTGTTTGCTCGTACAGGCAGTCTCCTGATGCTCGAAGCTACATCGGCTACAGATGGTGTGATGTAATCATTTAATGGATGATGTACTGATCGAATAGCTTCATGCTGTCCTTCAGTCGCCATATCCAATCCTAGATTGATGTCGTTAGGATCTTCAGCTGCCATGTTTCTCTCTTGTTGTAGTCTTCTAATAGTCCTTTCAATTTCTAGATCTAAAGGTAGTAAGTTACTATGTCCAGTACGTGTCATGCACTAAAATTTTTTTTTTTTAAATAATAAAAATTAAAAATAAATTTCTAAAGTAAAGCTAGGATCAAAATTTTAATATTATTTTAGACACAATCCCCGGCAACGGTGCCAAAAACTTGATGCATGCTAATTTATAGCTATGGCAAGTGCACCAGTCGATCAAGTAATAAAGTGAATGAGTAGAGTATCATCCCTAGAGGATTGAAAAATAAGTACTGAAAAGCTCTTTCCTATGCTTTATTTAGAAGATCGATTTATGAGAATAAGAAATTAAAGAACAAAACAAAATAAATAAATAATTAAATTTTTTTTTAAAAAAAATAGAGAGAGTGTAAATTATTAGGGTTTTAAACTCAAGAGCAATGGATTACTAAGGCAATCAGTTCACCAACTCAGTCAATACAATATTCAGATTTTTAGATTAATTTTATTTCATGTGATGGTGGAGTCTCCTAATTTATTCACTATCCTTTGGTCCAGGCATAGCAAAACTATTAATATTTATTAATTATCCTTTGGTCTAGGTGTAATTTAAATAAATATTAATGCATTAGGTTTTGTGAAACCCTCTAATTAAAATACGCTGCGTCCAAAGCATACTAAAATTCCTGCATGCATATGAATTCTAATTTGATTCATAATACAAGGTATATAATCAAGAAGCATTAACATAGATGTACTTGGTCCGTAACATCTATGTTCATCAGATCAATTAGAAGATGGCCAGTAATCTAAAAGCATTAAGATCAGATTTATATACTCCTCATGAATAAAATTTAAAAATAAATCACACTGAATATTGCATCAAAAGAGTGGCTACACCTTAGCCTTAGTAAAAGAAAATTTAGTTCATGATAATAAATTCAAAAATAGCAAATAAAATAAAAAGCATAGAGAAATTAGACTGTTTGATTACTGAAATTGATTGTCTGCTGCTCTTGATGTGGAGAACTTGGCGAAGATGAAGAGGCTCCTTAATCGATGTCTTGATCATCGAAAGAAATCAAAAACTCTTTTTGATTTTCTTACAAATCACTCTTCTCTTTCTACCTCTCTCCTCTCTCTTTCTCTCTCTCTCTCTCTCTCTCTTTTTCTCCCTCTCTCTCTCTATTTCTCTCTTTCTCTCTATTTCTCTCTCTCTTCCCGTCTCTCTCTCTCTATCTCTCTCTCTAATTTTTTTCATGGCAACAACATATTTTTATAGATAAAGAATTTGATTTCCCCCCAAAATCCATCAAAAATTAGGTTTAAGACTCCCAAAATAACTCAAATTAAGATCTGGATAATTCCGCCTGTTAGATGTTGATCAAACAGTCCAAAAATCACTCAAAAATCCCTTAAAATAATCTAGATCAAATTGGATTTCATATCAGCCGTAGGATCAACCATTGGATCGAATCTGGGCCGTCCGATCCTACAGAAAGAAGGCATCTGATCTATAGTTTAACTTTGGGATGAATCTCAGTCATTGGATCTCGATCGGAAGCTGCGGATGCCGTCCATCAGCACCTTCATTTCGGCCGTCCGATCGAGTTTCAGTAAAAAACACCCATTGGATCAGCCAAAATTTCCAAATTGCCCTCCATGGACCATGCGCGAGCTCGGTATTGCATGGACCGCTGCGTTCTTCAGCCAATCAGAGCTCGCCTCATGCTGTGAAATGCCCGAAATACCCTTCGATTGGTCCACCGTGCACCGCAAAAAATGCTGACATCATCCTGACATCAGCGTTGCATCGATGGGTTGGTTTGCTGTTTCGGTCGAACCATGTCGAACCGCTGAACCAGTTTTCTAAACCGGTTCGAACCGAACCATTTTTTTTTTTTTTCAAATTCAATTGTGCTCGTTTGAAGTCCGTTTTGCCTGAAATTTATTTTATCTGAATCAGAAAAATAAGATCTTCACATTGGTGGCCTTCTTTCCTGCATAAAATTAATAAAAATATTAATTTCTAAAGAAATAAATTAATTTATTTTATAATTTAATACTTTTATTAGTATATTTTTATCACTTATCAATCGACATCATTAATACTCCTTTCGATGGATCAGAACTCTTTTGATTCGAATAGTTAGAATGATCGATCATCTAAATCATTCTAATTGCTCCCAAAATCCACCAGTAACACCTAACAGTATATGGTGGCAACCCATCAGAGCTGAATGCGAACCTCTTGGTGTAGCTACCTGTGTGATTAAGTTCTTCTATCTTGAGCTCTGATTAGATTAGGGTTAAGGTAAACTCGTCAAACCCTAGTTTCTGTCATATGATGTAATCATTTGATTCAAATTCGATGTGAAAACCTAAATAGAAACTCTTTCTATTATTTCACTCTGTCATGGCCATGGGCTTCTGGACTTGATTCTCATGATCATCATAGGGCTGCTCCTCTACCACCGAGGTAGATAGATTTCATCTTGATGGAATCCAGTTTCTACAATGAACATGCTATAGCCAACATACACCTCAGGATTTCGGATGGCTAGGAGATCAAGTTATGGTGTAGTCAAACTATAACACCCTCAAGGTGAACTGTCGATGCATCTCAGGTCAAAGAATCAGACACACCATTGTAGCATCGAGTCAGTCATTGATGAGAAGGTAGACTTCCTAATGACTACTCGAGGTGGTCATGCTCAGTGCCCTCATTCTCTAACGAGTATCTGTACTCTCGCTCCGATGTCTCCACACCGTAGACTCAAGACTCATCTACTATAGAAAAGCGATTGTACACTAATCTTTCGGATCAATCACCATCCTCGTGATGATCCTATGGTCGGAAGCATTTTATTAGTTAATAATGATTATTCATGTCCTAAATTTTTAACTCTTAAAAATATGAATTATCATTATCAATAACTCAAAGGATGTATCACAGACACTAAATACACATATATGATAGAAAATAATCTATTTTATTGATTTTAGTCAAAATTATAATTTTGTCCCTAGAAGTGTATTACAAGTGTCAACCAATTCTGGCTTCTAGGGCACATATATCTAACAATCCAATGGAGGAAGTGTTAGACTTGAAGATGATCACTTATGTAGAGTTACTGATGTTGGTATAGTTAGAGTGAGAATGTATGATGGAGTCAAACGGACACTCAGCAATGTGAAGCATGTGCTAGAATTGAAGAAGAATCTTATATCTTTGGGTTACTAGGAAGGATGGGGTATGCTTTCAGTTATCAGTCGAGCAATAGGTATTTGAGGATTTCCAAGGGTACAATGGTGGTGATGAAAGGGAGAAGATTGAGTAACAACCTATATAGGATGGAGAGCTCAATGGTTAATGATATTGTAGAGGTGTCTATAGTAGCATAGGATGAACAGCTAACCTACAAGCTGTGGCATTATCGTATGGATCACTTAAGTAAGAGGAGGCTTACAGAATTAGTAGAAGGGGTTTGATTCTAGTACTAAAAAAAGAAGAAGATGACCTATGTGAACCTTGTATTTATGGTACAGAGCACAGAGTCATATTTGCCAGTAGTACCAAGCGGAGTGAAGCTATTTTGGAGCTAGTTCACTCGAATGTTTGGGAACCAGCACCTATTGCATCTTGAGGTGGAGTGAGATACTTTGTCACCTTCATAGATGACTTCTCTAAAAAGGTATGGATTTATTTGATTAGAAAAGAAATCAGATGCTTTTGCCCAATTTAAAATCTAGAGAGTTGAGGTGGAGAAGAAGACAGGGCAACCAGTGGAGTGTTTGAGATTTGATAATGGAGGAAAATATACTAGCCTAGGATTCAAGAGATATTGTAAGGAAAATGGCATCAAATGCCATTACATAGTGAAAATGACCCCTCAGTAGAATGATGTTGTGGAGAGAATGAATCGGACAATAACGGAGAAAGCTAAGAGCCTGAGGTTGTAGGCATCACTGCCCAAATCCTTTTGCGATGATGCTCTTACTTATGCTTGTTTTCTTATTAACAAGTCTTCCTATAAAAAATTGAATGGTGGACTTTCAAAGGCTGTCTAGAGTGAAAAAAAGGTGGAGCTTGGCCACCTGAAGGTATTTGTCTATCCTGCATATGCTTTGGTAGAAGAAGCTGAGAGGAGCAAGTTAGATCTAAAGTCATAGAAGATGATATTCATCGGATTTTCACGAGGTGTGAAGGATTTCTTACTATGGGATTCACATTCTTAGAGATGTGTCATCAGTCAAAATATCATTTTTGATGAGAAGAGCATCATGATGAAGTCAAAAAATGCAGATGAAGTTGTGAAGTCAATATAGGACAGCATGGGATAGTTCTTGGATATAGGCGATTTACCCTCAACATCAACCTCAGGTCATATTCAGTTTGAGATAGAGTTGGGCAAGCATGGTGATACACCTATGGAGAACCAACTTGAAGAATGATCTATCCTGGAGGAAGTGCAGAGGCAGCCACAGATAGTAGACCTACAGGATACTATAAGAGGTGTGTCACTGCACAAGCTGAAGTGCACTATTCATGAATCGATGTGATATAGCATTAATAAGACTATCTCCTATGCTCTCATCACTGCCAATGGAGATCCAAAGAGCTTTAAGAAGGTCATGGAGAGTCTGAATTGGGAGTCATGGATGCAGGCCATGATAGATGAAATAAAATCTCTTAAGAAGAATCGAATATGGCAGCTGGTGGATCTACCCGATGATGCTCGATCCATTGGCTCCAAATGGGTTTTCACCAGAAAAAAAGCATCTTCAGCGCAAGGTGGAGTGAGATACAAGGCTAGACTGGTAGCCAAAGGGTACTCATAAAGAGAAGGCATTGATTACTCAAAAGTCTTCTCTCCGATTATCACACATACGTCCATCAGGGTGCTGTTGAGCATAGTTGCTACTCATGATTTGGAGCTAGAGTAAATGGACATCAAGATAGCATTCCTCCATGGGGATTTAGAGGAGAACATATACATGGAGCAGCCATAGAGCTTGGGTTAGAGGGAGAGGTCTATTTACTATGTTAGAAAATATGTCCCAAAGTCAATCATCAGCCTATTGACGATTGAGCTATTTTATAATTATAATTAATTTATTAATTAATAAAATATATTTTTGAGATTTTAATCATAAGTTTTTATCTTCTAACAAACTTCATTATTGTGATGAAGTCCTTAGGACTATTTAGATTTGATAAAGAGAGGATTTATCGATTAGACCTTAAAACTATTCACGATCAAATGATAGACTGTTAATAAGAATGATAGTATCTATCGAGCATAGATCGCTGTATGCCATAAAAGTTGGTTGTCCTCTTAATCAAAGAGTATAGAGACACTAGTATGGCATACAGATGAGATGTAGGGATACATCGTTACTGAACGTGACCAACTTCAGAGCATTCTGCTATCGAGAATGTCTTTGATAGGATATAGATATAAGTATCCCTTAGACTTGAGATCACCTCAGTAACTTGCAAACAACTCACTGTACTTTGGTACCGAACTAACTAAATTTTTAATTCAGTAATGAAAGGCTTTTGGGCATAGTCAAGTACTTGTAAAGTCGATGAGTAATCAAGATAGAATTAACCACTCCAAGAGTTGGAGAAGAATGTGTCACTGTATTTCAATATAGCAAAATCTTTGCTAGGATAATCCATCAGATAGATTTGATATTTCAAAATAAAATGTGGACAACCTGATCAGAGTTGATAGTTGAACTCTGAGGTGTCCTACGAGCATTTTGGTTAAGAGAATGAATTATATGAAAACTATATCCCCATGGGTTTTAAGAATGTTGTTATACATATTCGCCCTATCCGATCATCAGGTACCATTGCTAGATAGTTACTTCAATTGGTATAAAAATTTATTTCTATGCTATAGGCTTAGATTCAGACCTATGAGGTCACACACATTAGAGTTCATGATTCGATCAGATGGTTGATCAATGATTAAGAATCGTTCTAAGGTTGAACGATCAATATGATTGATGTTTAACCTAATGTAGTATTGCAGGAGGATTGATTAGCAATTTGATTGCTAATTAGCTTAATTTGATTAAGTCTAATTAAATATAATTTAATTAAATTTGATTTGGACTTGATTGGATCAAGTCCAATTGGTTTATTAGATAAGCCAAGTGCAAGAAAGAACTAGTCCTAGTTCAACTAGGACTTGGGTCAACCCAATTTTCTAATTTAATTAAAAAATTAAATTAAAATTAAATCTAATTTAATCTAATTTAAATAATTTTTTAATTAGTTTAGGATCTAATTTAATTGGAATGAATTAATTTTTGTTTGACTTGGTTTGAGAAACCATGTTTGACTAAGTCAAAATAAGAATCCTAGTGAGACTAGGAACTTCCCTCCTTGCACCACCTTAGTCCCAATGCCCCCATGCCCACTCTCTCTATTTTGTGTGACAAAAACCCCCTCTCTCAGGTATCTCATGCATGCCCCTTTTCTCCCTCTCTTTCTCATATGGCAATTTGTTGTGGACCAGGTCAAAGGAGGAAGTTTGAATATGATTTGAATGTTTCCTTGGATGGAGTTTTAGGAAATAAAAACTCCTCCCATGCATGCCTCCCTCCTCTCCCTTTTTTCTTTCCTTTTGTTTGGTGGAAAGGGAGGAATTTTATGCAAAAATTTCAAGTGGTCCATGCCTAAAACTTAGGAGGAGGTGCCCAAGTGTTGGGTGCCCCAACTAGTTGCCTATTTTGGTCCTTCCTAGTCTAAGAGTTTGACCCAAAAAGGACTTCTCTATATCTCTCTATATCGGATAAAATTTTGACTTATTTTTGGACATATTCTAGATCATTGAGAGATATTTGGGGTGTGTGAAAATCAAGGAGAAAGAGTATTGGGTCATGGGGATTTCATTGACACTAAACTAGGTGTCTAGGTGAGAGAACAGAGAAGAAGAAGAGGATCTTCTTTTAGGATTGTCTTGTTCATATCTTTTCCTCCTCCTTTTTGAGATTATTTGAGAGTGTATCAGATCTATAATCTCTCCTCCTTTCTCTCATCTTTGGAAGAGTCCAAATCTAAAAGAAGAAAGCACCAGATCGACCATCAAAGAAGGATCAGCATAGTACAGCATACTATGCTGATTTCCTGTGTAGGACTTCTGTTCGTGGTTCATGGGCTCATGTGGACTCCTAGAGGCTGAACATGTGTGCAGCTCACAACATCATCCTCAAGCCTAGATCAACAAGTTAGAATATTTAACTTGCATAGGTAATAGATCTGATCTATTCTACATACCTACATTAGATGTAGTGTAGATGCATGTTGATGTGATCAACTTATTTTTTTTATATTTAATTTTTAATTTAATATCATACCATAATTATTTAATAGAATATTAGATCTAGAATATTCTATGATATTTAAAATTAATTTTGATTAATTTTAATCTTTCACTATCTAATCTTGAAAAGTTTCAAGATCTAGCCCTAAAATCCTAGATCTGGTTTCTTCAATTGGTATCAGAGCCTAAGTTGATTATTACATGATTATGTATGTATATTTAGATTATTTCTTAGATTAGATCTAATTTATAATCTAATTATTAAATCTAAAATTAAAAATCATGATCATACAAACTACTATAAGATTATTCTATTGTAAGATTTATCTCTTATAGTGGAAAGGTTGTCCTAGTTCGTATAGATCTACTTCTTATCATAAATTTGTTAGATATAATATAATTTTATTTATAATTTATTAGATTTAAAATAATTTTAGATCTAAAAATAAAAATTTTAGATTGCACGGACTGCTATAAGATTGTCCTACTGTAAGGTTTATCCTTTACAGTGGAGAGGTTGTCCTAGTATGTGCTGATATAAAATATTATTCATAAAATTTTAGATTAGATCTAAGAGATTTTATGATCTAATTAAAAATATTTTAATCTAATTTTAATCATCATAAATATATTAGATTTGATCTAAGGTAATTTATGATTGATTAAAATTAAAAATATTTCAATTACATGAACCTGTTTAGATTAGATATAAAGTAGTTTCATGCTTATCTTTCTTGCATATTGATTATGAATCAAATATGCAACTTGGTTGGTAGAACCATATTGTAAAAATATTTTATAAATATGAAAATTTATTTTCAAAAAGTCGAACCCCAATCCTCGGCCCAAAACTTAATTAAGAATTAAGAAGTTGTTTGATTAGGATCTAGGATTATGAATTGAAAATCATAAGACACAAATCATAACATATTGGATTAAATGGGTTAGTAGAGATTAGGTCCATTAATTGGGTTAGACATAGGGTTAGATTAAAGAATAGACTTAATTAGAGAATTTACTAAATCTAATCAATTATTGTCTTAGATTAGGTCAAGGATTCTGTAGATCAATTACAATAGTTGTAGTTGGTCAAGTCCATGTTTTTAATGAGACCCAAGATGGACTTGATTCTTGACTACACGGTCTAGCATGAACTATTAGGTTGATCTAATCAAGACTAATTAAATCAATTGATGTCTAAGGTAAATCAGATCAGTGGTCTTTAATTAGTAGCCTACTTACCTGGTCATTTCTGATGGTATCTAAGGCAAGCTTTGGCAGACCCTCCCACAGATTGAACTTACCTGACCTCTTGATGAAATTATATTTTAATCGGATCATTTGACTATTTGAGCTGACCCATGTCAGCTAGGTAAATCAGTATGACTGATTTAGATGCTCCAAGATCAGCTTATTAATGATCTCCCTTAAGCTAACTTGATAAACCTAGTGGGAGGATCATGACAAGCTGGTTTATCTGACCTTCCCTCTTTTTCAAAATTAATTTTTTTAAAATTATTAGATCCCTAAAATAAAATAGTTATTATGATAACTAGATCATAGCCTCCCATTAAGTGGATGATAATGAATCCATTAGTTGGATAATCATTGGAGGCCCAAAGGCCTGGTGTTTATCGGCTAATGGAATTATCATTCATTATATAATTTTTTGGCTACATTTTTCTAAATTATGATTAGGTTAGCCAACCAAAATTGAGCCTAATTATTCATTGGTTTGATGGACCAAGTATAGTCATGTTAACGGTTGGACCTAACCAAACCTTTTTAGTGGAGGCCAAAGCCTATTGATTAGGGATTGGGATAAAAATTTAATTACTAAAAATTATTTGGAGAAATAATTGATTATGAATCTACCCTTAGATGTACATGGGTTGGCCAATCAAAGTTGGGCTAGTGTGCAGTCTATGTGGATTCTAGTATCTATTAAAAAATTAGGATAATTCCTCGAATTGAAGTTAGAGGCTACCAATTTGAATAAAATAATGGAAGAATCTTTTGATTAAAGTCCAAATCTTTAGGTATAATGAATAAATTACTAATTAGATTATGATTTTTTTTGTATAGATATGGCCACTTTTCTATCGCTCCAATCATTGTTGGACAATGATAAGTTGGTGAAACCCAACTTCGAAAGCTGGTATCGAAAGTTGAAAATAGTCCTAAAGCATAAACAGATTCTATATGTGTTAATGGATCCTGCACCTAAGGAGCCAGCTGCCAATGCATATGAAATAGTCAGAGACACTTACCAGAAGTGGCTCAATGATCGAATCACAGTGCACTGCATTATGCTGGCTACCATGAGCAATGAGTTCAGTCATCGATTTAAGATAGCTCAGCCAAAACATATGCTTTAGGTGTTGAAGGATTATTTTAGCACATCCGATGACATTGAAAGGCACAAGACTAGTTGTGCCATCTTCAATACCAAGATGCGGGATGGTGCCTCTATCACTGATCATGTATTATACATGATCAAGCTAATAGACAGATTAAGCAAGCTTGACTTTTTTTTGCATAAACAGCTTGAAAATGATGCAATACTAAACTCGTTGCCCAAGTCTTTTCTTCCATTCCTCACTCATTTCAGAATGATAAAGCCTGAAGTAGACTACCATGGGTTACTGGAGTTGCTTCAGAACTTTGAAAAGAATCATCAACTCTACAAAAAGTTGGTGAACTTAGTGGGAGGTTCATTTTTTGGTTCTCGATCCTTTAGAAAAGGAAAGAAGAAGAAGAAGACGAAAGCAAAGAAGATGCAAGTTTAGGCTGGGACATCTATGCAGGGCCAGACTAGAAAGATAAAGTCCGATAAGAGTCAAGCTTAATGCTTCTTTTGCAAGAAGTAGGGACACTAGAAGAGGAACTATCCTTCGTATATTGCCTTCCTAGATCCGAACAGACAGAGAAAGAAGCAAGCTATACTGGGCAAGGTATTTATATGATAACTCTTTGCAATTTCTCTATTTATGATTATACTGACTGGGTATTGGATATCGGTAGCCCTTACTATATTTATAATTCATTACAGAGATTGTAGGTCAATAGGAGATTCGAGCAAGGTGAAAGATTTCTGAATGTTGGAGATGGAAGATTAGTTCTAGTTCTAGCTTTAGTAATCCTGAAACTTGTATTTAAGTTCCATACTGTTATTCTTAGTGATTATTATTTCTATCCCAATTTTTTTTAAATATCATTTCTGTAGGCCTTCTGGCCAATAAAGATTATGAACTTACAATAAAAAATAAGTTTGTAATATCATTAAGAATGATGTTACTATTTTCTATAGACATTTGAACAATGGTGTGTATACATTATCACAACCTGTTAACATAGTCTATTCAACTAGCAAACATCCTAGATTAGATAGTATGTCAGATATCTACTTATGGCACTGTAGGCTTTGTCATATAAATAAGAATAGGATAAATAGGTTGACTCAAGAGGAAATTCTCGAAGTCAGTGATTGTGAATCACTTTCAATCTGTAAGTCCTATCTTCTTGGTAAAATGATCAAATCATCTTTTACTAAAAATAATGAAAAATCCACTAAGCTCTTAGGTCTAGTACATACTGATGTATGTGGATCAATGAGCACAAGTGTGATAAATGGATATTTCTACTTCATCACTTTCATAGATGATCTATCTAGATATGAATATGTCTATCTGATGAAACATAAGTTGAATTTATTTAAAATGTTCAAATGATTTTGAAGTGAAGTAGAAAAATAAACTGAAAAGAGTATTAAAACTCTTCAGTCTGACCGAGGAGGAGAATACCTTTCTGATGAGTTTCTCACATATCTAGAAGAGAATGAGATTATCTTCCAATGGACTCCTCCAGGAACACCATAGTATAATGGTGTGTTTGAAAGGAGGAATCGGACTCTGTTAGACGTGGTCCAATCCATGATGGGTTTTACCAACTTATCGATATCCTTCTAGAGATATGCACTTGAATTGACTTGTTATCTATTAAATGGGGTTTCAAGTAAGTCTGTAGTTAAGATTCCATATGAGATATGGATAAGGTATAAGCCAGCACTTTCACATCTTAGGATTTGAGGGTGCCCGACTTATGTCAAAAGATTAGTTATAGATAAATTTGGACCTAGGTTTAATAAGTGCACATTCATAGGATATCCAAAAGAGATCAAAGGATATTTTTTCTATCATATTGATGAACAAAAGGTGTTCATTAGCCTTAAAGCAATCTTTTTTGAAAAGAAGTTCCTTGGTGAAGGAACTGTTACCTCTAAGGTTAAACTTGATAAAGTTCAATAGGTAGAAAAATCGACACCTATAGCTGAACCTAAGTCGGATTACATTAGATTAGATCCAAAGCCTAGTATACCAACACCATTAAGGCGATTAGGTAGAGTACTGCATCATTCAGATAGATACTATGGTTTCTTGGTCTGGGATGATGATCCCATCGAACTCAATGAGAATGATGAGAATTCAATCACCTATATGGTTGCTATGCAGAGATCTGATTCTGAGAAATGGCTTGAGGTCATGAAATCCAAAATAGAGTCCATGAAGATCAATGATGTGTGGACATTGGTTGACCCACCTGAAGGGGTTAAATCTATTGGATGTAAGTGGATCTTCAAAAGAAAAAAAAATGCAGACAGAAAGGTAGAGACCTATAAAGCCTATTTTGTTGCCAAGGGATATCATCAACATTATGGTATTGACTATGATGAGATGTTCTTTCCTATGGCAATGCTCAAATCCATTTGGATAATGCTTGCGATAGCTGTCCATCAGAACTATGAGATCTAGCAGATAGATGTGAAGATAGCTTTCCTAAATGAAGAGCTGATTGAAGAGGTGTATACAACCTGACTGGTTCACATCCATAGATGAGTCCAAGGTGTGCAAGCTTCAGAGTCCATTTATAGATTAAAGCAGGCATCGCAGAGTTAGAACATGCATTTTGATAAGATGATCAAAATGTATGGCTTCAATAAGAATAGTAAAGAGCCCTGCATTTACAAATGGGTAAATAGTCTAGCAGTGATATTTCTTATCTTGTATGTGGATCATATTCTCTTAATCAAGAATGACATCCTTACACTATAGGGAATAAAAGTCTGGTTGTCATCATAGTTTTCCATGAAAGATTTTGATGAAGCATCCTACATCCTAGAGATGAAGATCTATAGGGATTGATCTAAAAGGATGCTTGGGTTATCCCAGTCCACGTACATAGATACTGTGCTAAAGAGATTCAGCATGAAAAATTTCAAAAAGAACTATCTTTCGATAGGCCATGAAATTTCTCTCTCTAAGAAGAATTATCCGATAACTTCTGAAGAGAGAGAGCGTATGAGTAGAGTCCCATATGCTTCAGTAATGGGATCTATCATGTATGCCATGACATATACAAGATCAAACGTAGCATACTCACTATGAATAGTGAGTAGATACCAGTATGACCTAGGAGAAAATCACTAGAAAGTGGTTAAAGCCATCCTTAAGTATTTGAGAAATACTAAGGATCAATGGTTAGTTTATGATGAGTCATATCTAAAATTTATGGAGTTTACAGACTCCAGCTTTTAATCTGACCATGATGATAACAGAAGCATATTGGGATATATCTTTACTCTGAATAGTGGAGCCATCTACTGAAAGAATTTCAGGCAGCATACTGTGACAAACTCTGTTTGCAAAGCAAAGTATATTGCAGCATCAGATGCCGCAAAGGAAGCTATGTGACTGAGAAAGTTTATCACCAAGTTTAGAGTAGCACCCTTTCTAGATGGTTCGATCCTGCTCTACTATGACAGCACTGGTGCCATAACTCAGACGAAGAAACCAAAGGTACATCAGCGGATGAAGTACATTATGCATCGCTTCCACCTGGTCTGGAAGATCATGGATCAAGGTAATGTTAACCTTCAGAAGATTGATGGAAAGGAGAACCTGGCTGACCCCTTCATTAAAGCCGTGGTGATAAATGAGTTCGACAACCACAAGTCGAAGATAGATATTAAATACTGTGCTGAGTGGCTTTAAGATAAGTAGGAGTTATTGAAAAATATATTCCAAAATCAATCATCAGTCTATTGATGGTTGAGCTATTTTATAATTATAATTAATTTATTAATTAATAAAATATATTTTTAGCATTTTCATCATAAGTTTTCATCTTTTAACGAACTCCATTACTGTGATGAGTCCTTTGAACTATTTAGGTTCAATAAAAAGAGGATTTATCGATTAGTTCTTAAAACTATTCATGACCAAAAGATAGACTATTAATAAGGACGACAGCGTCTATCGAGCATAGGTCACTATATGCCATATAGATTAGTTGTCTTCTTAATCAAGAAGTATGGAGACACTGGTATGACATATAGATAAGATGTAGGGATATATCATCACTGAATGTAACCAACTTTTGAATATTCTGCTATCGGGAATATCTCTGATGGGATATAGGTATATGTCCCTTAGACTTGAGATCACCTTAATGACTTGCAAGCAACTAACTGTGCTTTGGTACTAGACTAACTGAATTTCTAATTCAGTAATGAAAAACTTTTGGGCATAGTCAAGTACTTGCAAAGTCGGTCTATGATCAAGATGGAATTGACCACTCCAAGAGTTGGAGAAGAATGTGTCATTGTATATCAATATAGCAAAATCTTGGTTAAAATAATCCATCAGATGAATTTGATATTTTGAAATATAATCTAGACAACCTGATCAGAGTTGATAGTTGAACTCTAAGGTGTCCTATGAGCATTTTAGTCAAGAAGATGAATTATATGAAAACTATATCTACATGGGTTCTAAGGATGTTGTTCTACACATTCAACATATCTAACCATCGGGTACCATTGCTAGATGGTTACCTCGATTGGTACAAGAATTTATTCTTATGCTACCAACTTAGGTTTAGACCTATGAGGTTACACACATTAGAGTACATGATCCGATCAGATGGTTGATCAATGATTAAGAATCATTCTAAGGTTAAATGATCAATATGATTGATATTTAACCTAATATAATTATTGTAGGAAGATTGATTAGCAACTTAATTGCTAATTGACTTAATTTGATTAATTCAGAGGGCTGAGATTAAGTTTAATTAAATATAATTTAATTAGATTTGATTTATGCTTGATTGGATCAAGTTCAATCAGTTTATTAGATAAGCTAAGTGCAAGGAAGAACTAGTCCTAGTTCAACTAGGACTTGGATCAATCCAATTTTCTAAATTAATTAAAAAATTAAATTAAAATTAAATCTAATTAAATATAATTTAATCTAATTTAAATAAATTTTTAATTAGTTTAGGACCTAATTCAATTGGGTTAAATTAATTTTGATTTGACTTGGTTTGAGAAACCATGTTTGACCAAGTCAAAATAACAATCCTAGTGAGACTAGGAACTTCCCTCCTTATGCCACCTTAGTCCCAACACCCCCATGCCCACTTCCTCTATTTTGTGCAAGAAAAACCCCCCTCTCCTAGGTATCTCATGCACACCCCTTCTCTCCCTCTCTTTCTCATATGGCAATTCATTGTGGACTAGGTCAAAAGAGGAAGTTTGAATATGATTTGAATTTTCTCTTCGATGAAGTTTTAGGAAACAAAAACTTCTCTCATGCATGCCGCCCACCTCTCCCTTTATCCTCTACTTTTGTTTAGTGTAAAGGGAGGAATTTTGTGTAAAAATTTTAGGTGATCCATGCCTAAAACTTAGGAGGAGGTGCCCAAGTGTTGGGCGCCCCAACTAGTTGCCTATTTTGGTCTTTTCTAGTCTAAGAGTTTGACCCAATAAGGACTCCTCTATATCTTTTTATATAGAATGAATTTTAGGCTGATTTTTAGACATGTTCTAGATAATTGAGAGACCTTTGGGGCATGTGAAAATCAAGGAGAAAGAGTATTAGGGCATGAGAATTTCCCAGATACTAAACTAGGTGTCTAGGTGAGAGAATAGAAAAGAAGAAAAGGGTCTTCTTCTAGGATTATCTTGTTCATCTCTTTTCCTCCTCCTTTTCGAGATTATCTAAGATTGTCTCAGATCTATAATCTCTCCTCCTTCCTCTCATCTTTGGAAGAGTCCAAATCCAAAAGAAGAAAGCACCAGATCGACTGTCAAAGAAGGATCAGCATAGTACTAGTATACTGTGTTGATTTCCTGTATAGGACTTCTGATTATGGTTTGTAGGCTCGTATGGATGACTCCTAGAAGTCAGATACATATGCGGCTTGCAATATTATCCTTAAGCCCAGATCAGCAAGTTAGAACATCTAATTTGCATAAGTCATAGATCTGATCTATTCTACATACCTGCATTAGATGTAGTATAGATGCATGTTGATGTGATCAACATGTTTTCTTATGTTTAATTTCTAATTTAATGTCATACCATAATCATATAATAGAACATTAGACCTAGGATATTCTATGATATTTAAAATTAATTTTAATTAATTTTAGTCTTTCACTATCTGATCTTGAAAAAGTTTTAAGATTTAGTCCTAAAATCCTAGATCTGGTTCCTTCATACTGAAGAAATTGCTATACGGGTTAAAGCAGTCTCCCAGATAGTCGTACAAGCAGTTTGACACATATATGAGAAGTATTGGCCTTTTCAGGTGTGACCATAACCCATGTGTATATATGAGATCTTTGGAGGATGGATCTTGGTTATACTTACTCTTGTATGTAGATAATATACTGATAGCATACAAAAGTAAGAAAGTAGTGCAGAAGTTGAAAAGAGCTTTATCTTAGTAGTTTGAGATGAAGAACTTGGAGCCTGCGAAGAAAATCCTAGGTATGAAAATTGTTAAAGATAAAATTAAGAGGCTGCTACATCTATCTAAGAGAGGACACATCAAGAAGGTCTTAGAGAGATTTGGAATGAAGGAGGCCAAACCGACAGAACTGTGACTTGCCGAGCATGTCAGACTCTCTAAGATCATATCACCACAGATTGAGATAGAGGTTCAGGAGATGAAAAAGGTTCCACATTCTTTTGGTGAGGGGAGCATTATGTACTCTATAGTATGCTGTAGGCCAGACTTAGCCCATATAGTGAGTCAGGTGAGCAGGTTTATAGCTCAGCCTGGTAGAGAGCACTAGAGAGCACTAAAAGATATCTTCAGGTACTTAGCAGGTTCAATTGGGATTTGCATCTACTATGGTCAGTGAAAAGGTGCTAAGGAATATCCTAACATATACAAGAAGGTTTGAGGGCTAATAGAGAAATTTATGGATACAGATTTTGATGGAGATGTGGATACTCAGCGTTTGACGATAGATTTTGTGTTTAACCTATATGGAGGTCCGATCTTATGGAGATCTTGCTTGCAGTCGATTATGGTCTTGTCTACTACTACTGAAGTAGAGTACATTGACATCATGAAGGCAATGAAGAAAGCTCTATGGTTGAAGGGCTTGGCATTGGAGATGGAATTCCTATAAGATGCATTCAAGATCCATTGTGACAGCCAGAGTACTTTGTTGCTCGAGAAGAATTTTATTTATCATGTGAGGATCAAGCATGTAGATATCAGATACCATCGGATCATAGAACTGTGGAGGATGGTGAAGTGGAGCTGGTGAAGGTTCACACCAAAGAAAATTCAATTGATGTGCTCACTAAGGTACTTTCACAAAATAGCTTTTACAACTTCATGATATTGATGGAATTGATGGATAGATCTGAGTTCACAAGGACTTGGGAGCACTAAGATGGAGATTGTGAGCTTAGGTATGGTGCTCTCAAGCCTTGAAAGTAGGTGGAGAAAGATCAAAGAGCGAATGGAATCAATCATCGAATAGCTTTAGCCAATACTTCAGTCAAGTTGGCTTGGTTCCTTTTAGAGCTTGCCCAAGCAGAAGTCAAGCTGGCTTAGATCCTGATAGAGTCAGCTCAAGTAGAAGGTCAGAAAGCATATCAAACTGGCACGTTGGAAGAACTAGCTTAATTTCTAAAAGAGCCAGCTCGAGCTGTAGAATAGAAAACAGTTATGTCTGTCAAGCCGGCTTGAACACTAAGAGAGCTAGCCCAAGTAGCAGAGTAGAGAGTGATGATTCGATCTCTCACAGGAGATATTATAATCAAGCCGATTTGAGTACTAATCGAGCCGACTCAAGTGGTGAATAGAACAGTACATGATTTTTGTTCTGGCCTCGGATTAGGTTTAATTCTAGGGACTTAGGGCCTTGGTTTGTGAGTTCCTATGGGGTTAACCTATGGATTGGACTGAGATTAGTCCAATGGGTATATGCATGAGAGACATGGGTGTACATGAGCTCAGGGAGTGCTCACATTAGGTTAGCCAGAAGAGGATTTTAGGTTGGATCTCTTTAACCAGGCATATATATACACACACTCACACATACATACATACATACATACATACTCTATATTGAGTTTGTAATTGGAACAAATTGAATACAAGTCTTTTCTTTCTGAAAAATACTCTTTTATCCTTTTTCGTTATCCCTCTCTTCTTCATCATGTCCTAGGATTTGATTGAACAACTATCTCTTTCCTTGGATTCTTGTTGTTATTTTCGTAATCATCAAGTAGCAAAAATTATTTTCAACAGAAATGATATTCTTAAATGGATATCTTGAAGAAGATATCTATATGGAATAGCTGCTTGGTTTCACCTCCAGTGATAGTGATCATAATGTTTGCAAGCTGTAAAGATCCATCTATGGACTTAAGCAAGCATCTCGAAGCTCGAATGCCCATTTTAATAATGTGATCAAATTATTTGATTTCATCCAGAATGAGGAGGAGCCCTGTGTATTCAAGAAGATCAATGGAAGTGCTATTGTCTTCCTCGTATTGTACATGGATGACATCCTCTTAATTGAGAATAATATTCTCATGTTGATCTTGATCAAAATTTGGTTATCTAAGGAGTTTTCTATGAAAGATCTAGGTGAGGTATCTTTTATTTTAGGGATCAAGGTCTATAGAGATAGATCGAGAAGGATGCTAGGTTTGTCATAGAAGATGTAAATTGAGGAGGTGTTGAAGAAATTCAGCATGGAGAACTCCAAGAGCGATCTTGTATCCTTCAGAAATGGTATTTATTTCTCTAAGAAGATGTGCCCCAACATATCAAAAGAGATTGAACACACGAGCAAGAACCCTTATGCTTCGACAATAGGGAGTCTCATGTATGCCATGCTTTGTACACGACCTAATATCACCCATGCTATGAGTGTCATAAGCAGATATCAGTCAAATCCAGGTGAAGAGCACTAGACTTCTATAAAATATATCCTTATGTACTTAAGAAGGACTAGGGATATGTTTCTAATCTTTGTTAATGGAGAACTCCGAATGTAGGGGTATACTGATTCACACTTTATGTTTGATATTGATGGTCAAAAGTCGATATCAAAAAGTCTGTTCTTATGCAATAGTGGTACTGAAATGAAAGAGTTTCAAGTAGATAGTGATAGCGGACTCTACCATGAAAGCAAAGTACATCGCTACCTCGAATGCTGCAAAGAAAGCATTTTGATCAAGAAATTTGTTAGGAGCTTGGAGTGATGCCATCTGATGCTGTCCCTCTAAACTATGAGAACAACGGTGCCATAGCCCTAGCTAAGGAGCCAAAATCTCATCAGAAATCTAAGCACATCGAGCGGCGATTCCATTTCATCTACGATTATCTCAAGAAGGGATACGTCAAGGTGAAGAGAGTCGACACCGTGGACAATATGGCTGACCAACTGATGAAGTCAACAAAAGATTGAAGCCTACCTTAAGAAGATGGGGCTTAGATTTATAACCAATTAAATTTAGGTCAAGTGAGAGTTTGTTAAATGTATGCTTTAGAAGCCAAATTCGTCGATACTTGTAATATATTTTAAGGGTATAATTTATAATTTTGATTTATTTTTAATGAAATTTGAGTTATCCTTTTAATTATATTTGTGTATTATGTGTCAATGATTCATCTTTTGGGTTAACAGGTATGATAACACATATTTTCAAGAGTTAAGAATTTGAGATATGTGTTATCATAATTAACTCATAAACTACTATCAATCATAGGATTATTATGAGGATGGTGATCGATCTGGATGATTGGTATACGATCACTTTCTTAGGATAGATGAGTCTTGAATCTATGGGGTGGAGACATTAGAGTGAAAGTATGGGTGCTTATTAGGAATAAGGGTACTAAGCATGACTAACTTTGAGCAATCATAAGAAAGTCTACCTTCTCATCAATGACTTGCTCGATGCTATAATTATGTGTCTAGTTCTCTAATCTGAGGTGCATCGGCGGTTCACCTTAAGAGTATTATAGTTTGACTATATCATAACTCAGTTTTCTGGCCATTTAGAATCCTAAGATGTATGTTGGCTATAGCATGTTCATTGTAGGAATTGGATCACATCAAGATGAAATCTATCAACCTCGATAGAAGAGGAGTAGTCCTATGGTGATCGTGAGATTGAGTCCTAAAGCCCATGACGATGACAGTGTAAAATAATAGAAAGAAGTTTCTATTAAGATTTCACATCGGACTCAAATCGAATAATTCAGTCATATGATAGGTATTAGGTTTGACGAGTCAACCTTAACCTAGATCCTATCGGAACTCATGATATAAGATTCCAATCATACGATAGTTATACCAAAAGGTTCATTTTTAGTTCTTATATGTTGCCACCACATGCTGCTAGGTATCACTGGTAGATTATGGAATCAATTAGAATTATCTTGATGATCAATAATTCTAATTGGATAAATCAGAAAGAGTTTTGGTCCATTGAAAGAAGTTTCGATGATGGAGATTATGACATGCCCTATTACCATATAGAATTGAACCTATGGGGTTATGCAAATAAGACTTTGGGTCTGGATGTTTTCAATTGGACTCATATAGTCCGATTGATTTGAATTTGATCTAATTTAGTTCAAGAGAATCGTGCTAGCACATGATTGAACCTAACTTTCTCCTGTATTGGATTTCCTGATTGGTTTGAACTCAGTCAAATTAGATTTGGCTTGTTTAGATGCCCTATATGGATTTGTGCTAAATAAATAGGACCTTGTCCTGATTAGATTAGTGCCATGTCCTAATCTCCTTTATGGATAAGCATGATGGGGCACCAAGTGTTGGCGCCTCCCCTTATGTTGACCAAGTCTTGCACAAGAGGGAAGGGGCGCACACCCCTAGAATTTCTCTAGGGACACGCACCCATAGATGCTTTTATAGAAAGAGAGGGTGAATGCCCATCCCTGGCATGCACACCTTAGTGGTTGGGATAAGAGAGAAGTGGTTTGGGGAGGTTAGAGTTTGTTTTAGTTTAAACTCTGTTTGAACAAGTCAAATGAATTTAAACTAATTCAAACTCACAAGAAATTTTATCTGGACACCAGATATGAGTTTTGTGCAACAAAACTCCATAATTTTTTAGATGGGGTGCCTAATGTTAGTGGAGAGTTCTTCTACTTTAAGCAATTTGACCTGGTTAAATGCTTAAAGCCTTAGGACTTTTGGTCTCCATTTTTTCTATAAATAGAAGACTAGGCCAAAGGGTTTGGTCATTCCATCTGCCCATGGCAAAGCCCTGTTCCTCCCACTCCATGCCTCCTTCCTTCTCTAGATCCTCTCTCTCCCTCTTTCTCTCCCATGCCCAAGAGTTGGGCTAATTACGACTTCGAGGGTCGAAGTGTTGTCTGCGCAAGAAGAAGAAGAAGGAGATCGATCGTATGTCGATCAGAGTACTGTTAGTGATCGGATCGAATGTAGAAGAAGGAGATTTAGATCTAGTTTTAGAAATCAGATCGAGCAAGGAGAAGACCTTCAAATCTAACCTAAGTAGATACCGATAGAGGCTAGGTGTGTGCATGGCTTGAAGGCAAACCTTGGAATCAAATTCAAATCATCATCGTAAGGAGATTGTCTACCTATAATAAGTGGTATTTTTAATACCTATTGCATGTCTATTTCTAGATTTTTACAATCAAATCTAAGAACTCATAGATTAGATTGGATCAATAAATTTTTTTAAAGTTCTACTGCTTTAGATCCAATCCGACTCAGCTGATCTAGATGTTCCTTCAACCAAATATGGAACACACCACCCATAACTATCGAGCGAGCGTGCTGCACCCCACACTTATCTAGGAGTAAAGAAGGCTATACTCCATCCTTAAATAAAAGCAAGAAGAATTTCTAAACTATAGCTAAGCTGAACTATAATATCATTTAATAACTTGTTTTCAAGTAATTTGATCAATTCTTTAATTTAAAACATAAGCATTTTAGTTTAACTTCTAAATCTGCTAAAATAAATATCTCAACTTAGCTCATTAATTTACATAAGCAAACTTAAGGTTTCATATACAAAACCATACTTTATACATTTTCTACAAGCCACTCAAAATGCAACATATTTATCAATTTCTAATTTAACTATCTCCACCATATATATTACATCACAAGTTACATTTTTTTTACAAACCAATATCACAAAACCTCTTCTAGTAGAAATATTAATACACATGCTGATATTTATTTTTGAGCTAAGGTACTTTAAAACTGTAATTAAAAATAGTAAGGAGGGTGAGACTTAGGAGTCTTAATGAGTGAATAATCAATCTAACAATAAAAAATAGAAATGCTTAACTTATAATTTAAAATAATACTTAAAACTGAAATTATTGAACTGCATTTTAAACTTCTTTAAACTACAATACATCCAACAAGAGTAAAGCCAACAATAAATCATATTATGCTAATGAATGCTTTTCTTGGCTACTGCCGACCATACCTAGAGCATCCCTTTCAAGGTACTCAACATGTAGCATGATATGATGCCAAATGATGTAGATTAGCCCCTACGGGCACATTACAACTATTTGCTTTGGAGGTGCCAGCTTTATGAAATGCTCACATGGATGCTTATGTTAGTTTAAATATTAGGACACATCTGATAGGCTGATCACTCCCATAGGTAGCTGCTTTTCAAAGAATGCTAAATAGCTTTTCCAATATGAAGAAATAGAATTCCAAAAGCTAAAATAGAAAATCAAAATATTTTTAATTTTCATGAAATTTCATTCCAAACAATATATATACTGTTAGGAACAGGAGGAGAACCTCATCCTAATAAAGATAAAGGCCAACCATGTCAAGAATAGGAGGAGAACCTCATTCTGACATGAGTGAAGGTCTCTGGTCATTTAAGATAGGAGGAGGAGAGAGGCTCTTTCAACGATCCTTTTGTACCCCAATAATTTTGTTTGAGATAGGAGGAGGATCTTGCCCTAATAATGGTAAAGGCCAACCCTGTCAGGAATAGGAGGAGGACTTTATCCTGACAGGAGGACATGGGAAGAGATCCTTTTAATGATCCTTTTGTGCTCCAATAACTTTGTTAGGGATAGGAGGAGGATCTTGCCCTAATAAAAATAAAGACCAATCTTGTTAAGAATAGGAGGAGAACCTCATCCTGACAGAAAGATATGGGAAGAGGCCCTTCCAATGATCTCTTTGTGCCCCGATGACCTGGTTAGATTCTTTGGATTAATCACAATCTGAGTCTAAATAGAAAACTCTATCCTATTCTATTCATCTCCATCGAGCTGGCTCGACTGCATTTTATCCAAACTCCTACTTTCTGTCTGCCTGAGAGGGCTAGCTTAATTACGGTTCAAACCTACTTGATCTCAGCCCGAGCCAACTTGATCTCGTATCCGAGTCAGCTCGACTACTTAATGATTTGATTTTTCTCTACTGTGGATCGAATTTGAGGTGTTAAATTCTTACAATTTCTATCTCAACTCGATATTCGACCTCCACCTAAATTTGAGAGCTTGTGATCCATCTCACCCTCATGCCCTAGGGCACACCTACTGATCACGGATGGACAAATGTGGAAGTTAAGCCAGACTGCTCGATCCCATCTTCATCGACTACTGTGATCCTCCTGACCTGAGATATGCTCGGAATAGCCTTCTATGGTAATAGAAACTTCACCTTACGATGTTTCATGTCATCCTTCCGAGTCTCTCATTCCGTGCTCGATTTACCTCCACCTGGAGCTCCACCTCGCACTAGGCTCCCTCTGACTCCTGAAACTCCACCTCGCATTAGACTTTCTGCCAGATAGTAATATCCTCTCATCTTTTTTCTTCTTTAATATCATCCTATCGCTATGCATGACCTTCAGGATTCCATCACCAGCTACTAATCTGTAGCTGTTTGAATCCATTCTGCTTAGTGAGATAAGATTTCATCTGAAATTAGATATGTATCGAACCTATCCTAATCTCCTCACTGCACCATTATGTGTCTTCTAGTTGACCATTCCAATGCCTCTAATCACATAGCTCGATCCATCCGATAGATAAATAGTATCCTCACTATTCTTTAGGAAGTCAAACTACTTCTCTCTGCAATAAACATGATATGTGCATGCAGAATCTAAAATCTACTATTGAAAAAAAGTAGATACCTCATCAGATATCTCTAGAACATCATCCTCTGATTCGCTACTGGCCGTCGCTATAGTAGCCCTTGTTCGATCCCTGAGTTATGGGCAATCCTTGACTCGATGCACCAACTTGTCGCACCTATAGCATTTGATCTTGCTAGGATCCCTCATCTTGGACCTGGATCATCCTTCTTACGATCCTCTGTCGCTCCATCTACTATCTCCTGCTCCTCCAAAAATCATCAAAACTAAGCTACCACCATCTGAGCTCGAAGCTGGATTCTCCCTCCTGAGAACCTCATTCTGGAGTATCGCTGCAATGACCTTATCCATCTTGATGGTGCTTTTTTCCACTAGGAGAGCAATCATCAAGGACTCATATGAAGGAGGAAGCGATGCTAGTAAAATGAACACCCTGATCTTCTCCTCAATTTTTTCATGAATCATGAGGATTTTCTTGAAGTTAGATAGATGCTTCCGAACGCTCTAGCCTTCATCCATCCGCAGCTGGTAGAACTACATCCAAAAAAATAGCATATTGGTGAGTGACTTTGTCATGTATAATTGCTCGAGCTTCGACCACAGCATCATCAAAAAAGTCTTGCCAAGTACATGGATCACAACATTATCTATTAGGTATAGGTAGATTGTACTCATCACCTATATCTGAATCTACTTTCAATCCTTCACCTCTATGGTAGCTGGCATCTTGTCATTCAAGAGAGCATCGATCAACCCATGTTGGATGAGGGCATCCTTTATCCTTGCTTGCCACAAGAAAAAATTATCCTTTCCATCAAATCTATTGATCTCCATCTTGATTACACTTATCTTCTTTATGTTCTTCAATCTCTATTTACTGCTGCAATCTACGCTCTGGTACTGCCTAGCTCTGATACCAATCTATTATGGTATCAACTCACTTTGATATCAATCTATTGGGATATCAGCTACTCTGATACCACTTTATTAAGGATCTAGTACCGAGATATTACGATAGAAAAAAAGAAGAAAATAAAATAAGAACACAATCAAGTATGTGGATCAATCCAAAGGCTTGACTCCACAGGATATGCAAAGCTTCACTATGAAAGAAAAAAATAAATACAAGAGGAGAACATCTATTCTCAACTCACTATATATAAATCTCTCTCAACTAGAAGCTATCCTCACAAAAGCTCTCTCAAAATCCCAAGGAGACCCTCAGAAGCTACAAGATGCTCTGCCCTCATAGCCTCCGTGCTAGATGCTATGCACCTGTTACTTCTGTCTCTCGTAAGCTGCACATACTTGGTACTCTGTCAAGCTCCTCTTGATGGTTGCCTAAGCCTCTCTATATGTCTCTCATGCCACACACGCCACTACCTACTCGATAGCACCTCAGTTCTTTAAATAGGTTGAGAATCATCTTCTCAGTAGTTCACAGGAGTCCTAACAGGACTCTTTCTCCTAATATGAGTTGAACATGATCTTGATGAAGTATTGGAATATTTTTTAACCTTTATATCATGACCATAGCCCTCCATGATCGCTGGATCCTATGGTTCATATTTAACTCTCGTAGATCCTTTGGATTAATTACAATGCTAGTCTAAACAAAAAATTTCGTCCTATTCTATTTATCTCTATTAAGTTGGCTCGACTACGTCTCGCTCGAACTCCTACGTTCTATCTATATGAGAGGATCAGCTCGATTATGGTTTGAGCTGGCTCGATCTCAGTCCGAGCTGACTCGACCCTGTATCCGAGCAAGCTCGACTACTAGATGATTTGATTTTCCTCTACTGTGGGTCGAATTCGAGGTATCAAATCCTAACATGTATGACAAGCTAGTCTATACTTTTCTCCTTCTTTTAACCTTTCAGACTTTCCAAAATCAAAGATGAGTTGCTGGAGGATGTGGAAAGTGGAAGAAGAACAAATAGAAACAAGCTTTCTCTCTTATTTTTCTTTCTTCCAAAATAAAATCCTAGAACTAGGTCTAGGTCTCTCACCCTTAGAGAAGAAGGATCTTTTCTCTTTCTCATATGCCTTAGATGGCTTCCCACCTTAAAACCTACACCCCCTAATGTTTTTTTGCCCCTTGTCTTTGATATTTTTCATGAAAATAGGATTAGAAGTGGCTCATAAAGGGAAAGAGGCTTAAATAAAGTGGGCGGCAATATTTGGATAGAACTGAACTTTGTTTCTCATTCAATCCAAACTCTTTTGGATTAGAATTTGAAATCAATGAAACTCTATCCATAAGGAGCATGGGAAAGGTTGGGCATGGATCTTGTCTCACATGTAAATCAATATTTGTGTAAGAGAAGAATGCATGGACTTTAGGATGGTGCATAAGGAGACATGGCACATGACTAGTCCAACTAGTTTGGACTCTTCTTTCCTTATTTGATTCCAACTAGATTAAAATCAATTTAATAAGACCAAACTTAATCCAATTAGGCTATAAATTGACTTAATTAAATCATAATCAAATTAGGATTTGATCGAGTCAAAATTTTGATCAAATTAGGAATCAATCTCGCTTAGCGATTAGGTGATCTTATAACCTAATCAGGTCAAACCAAATTGAATCCAATTTAATTAGATTTGATCCAAACTTCTTTGCTTAATCAAGTTGAGCTAATTAGTAATCTTATTGCTAACTAATCCTTTAAAGATAGAGTTCTAGTCAAGTAGGACTCCTGGTCATAGAGTCCTAGCTCAGTGGAACTCCTGATCATAGAGTTCCAGCTCAATGAAACTTTTGATCATAGAGTTTTAGTCCAATGGGACTCTTGATTATAGAGTCCTAGTCCGATAGAACTCTCAATTAGCCACATGATCAAATAGGTACTTCTTATGAGTGTGACCTCATAGGTTCGAACTTAAGTCGATAGTATAGAAATAAATTTCTATACCAATTGAAGTGACCATCTAACAATGGAATCCAAATTCAGATAGACTGAATGTATGCAAAGCAACATTCAAAATCTATTAGAATATGGTTACTATATAATTCATTTCTTTGATCTTGAATGCTTAGAGGATGACCTAGGATTTAACTGTCAACCCTAAATAAGTCGTCCACATTGTATTTTAAATTTTGAATCCATCACATGGATTACCTTGATCAAGATTTTGTTAAATTAAAATACAGTAATATAATGTCCAAACTCTTGAAATGGTCAATCCCATCTTGCTCACGCATCGACTTAACAAATACTTAATAATATTTAGAAATTTTGCATCACTGAATTAAAAATTTAGATAGTACAACATCAAAGTGTAGTGAGTTGCTTACAAGACATCATGGTGATCTCAGATCTGATGGATACTTATATCCATATCCCTTTGGAGCAAGATTTGATAGCAGAATGCTCCGTAGTGGTTATATTTAGTGTAGATGTACTGTTACATCTCACCTACATACTATACCAGTATCTCCATACTTCTTGGTTAAGAGGATAACAAACCTATATGGCACATAATGAGCTATACTTGATATTGCTATCATCCTAGTAATAGAATATTATTTAAAATAGTTTTAAAAACTTCATCACAATAAAGAAGTTCATTAGAAGATATACACATTTATAATGAATAAAGCTAAATAATATTTTATTAATTATCCATTCATATACATACACATAAAAGAGCTCAACTGTCAACAGACTGATGATTGACTTTGGAACATAATTTTTAATAACTTTCACTTATTCTAAAGTCACTCAATGTAGTATTGTATACCCATCTTCGACTTATGATCATTAAACTCCTTTACTATAAGGGCTTTAATGAATGGATTGGTTAGATTCTCCTTTCTATCGATCTTCTAAAGCTCGATGTCATCTCGATCCAAGATCTCCTAGATAAGATCGTAGCGATGCAGAATATGCTTCATTCGCTAGTGTGCCTTTAGTTTCTTTGCCTGAGCAATAGCTCTAGTGCTGTCATCGTAGAGCAAAACTAGACTATCAAGAAAGGATGCCACTCCAAGCTCGGTGATGAACTTTCTTAACCACATTACTTTTTTGGCAGCATCGGATGCTGTGATGTACTCAGCCTCACAAACTGAGTCGATCATTATGTTCTGCTTGAAACTTTTCTTGCATTCAGCTTCACCATTAAGGGTAAAAACATACCTCGATACACTTTTACTGTCATCATGATCGATTGATAACTAGAGTCGGTAAATCCCATAAGTTTTAAATATGATTCATCATAAATAAGCCACTGATTCTTAATATTTCTTAAATACTTAAGGATGATTTTCACAACCTTTCAATGATTTTTTTCTGAATCGGACTGGTATCTGCTCACTATCCCTAGTGAGTATGCCACATTTGGGCTCGTATATGTCATGGCATACATAATAGAACATATTGCCAAGGCATATGGTATCCTACTCATATGCTCTCTTTCTTGAGATGTTGTCGGACAATCTTTTTTCAAAAAAAAAATTTTATAGCCTATCGGTAGATAGCTTTTCTTGAAATTTTCTATACTGAACCATTGCAACATAGTATCTATGTATATAGACTGGGACAATCCAAATAATCACTTTGATTTATCTCTATAGATCTTCATCCCTAAGATGTAAAATGCTTCTCCCAAGTTTTTCATGGAGAACTGAGACGACAATCAAATATTTATTCCTTGCAATGTAGAGATGTCATTCTCAATTAAGAGAACATCATCTACATACAATATAAGAAATACTATAATTAAATTATTTATCCATTTATAAATGTAAGATTTCTCTCCATTCTTAACGAAGCCATACATTCTGATTATTTTATCAAAATGCATCTTCCAACTTTGAGATACCTACTTTAATTCATAAATAGATCTCTAAAGCTTGCACACATTGGACTTATCTATGGATATGAACCCTTAGGTTGTATGAACGCGATCGTAGGTAGTCAAAAATAAAACTTAACTCACTACTATATAGATAGAATGAGTCAAAATTGTATCCACAGAGATCGTGTTAATTATGTTTAAATTATAAATTAAAAATGATTAAAATTAATTAAAAATTAATTTACTAAAAGGCTACTTAAATTAATTAAGAAAGTAAATAAATAGTAAATTAATTAAAAGTTGAGTTGAAGTATGAAAGGTGGATTCTCAGGATCTCAATTGATCTCTTATTTGACAGCTATTATTTTTTTTATATACTTTAAGTAATATCTAACCAATAAAGATATAACCTATCTTAGAGAGCAGATTTGTACTCTTAGATCACAGCTCATTTCTCAAAATTATAGGCTAGTCTAAATTAATTTAGATATAATATTAAAAATTAATATAAATATAATTTATTCTAAGAGTACGAACCGTATTCGTAGATCATGGCTCGTCCAAAAGTAATAAACTATTTTAGATTAATTATAAAAAAATAAAGACATAAAAATATTATAACTAAAAATAATTTTTATTATATAATTAAAAAAATAAAAAAATAAAAAAAATAAAAAATATTTTTAAAATAAAATTATAATAATATTTTGAAAATAAGATGATCGGTCGGTTATCGAAAAGTTTTTGATCAAAATTTTTATTATTGAATTTAAAGAAAAGTCTGAACAGTAGTCGATTGCGGATGAGGGAGAAAAAAAAAAAGAAAAAAAGAAAAAAAAAATTATTGCGCTGCTGTTTCTCGGAGCCGGTGAACCGTATATTTTTTATTGACCGTGATGGATCAGCTTATAATTAAAAATTAAAAGAAGAAAGAGGCGAGGCTGCTTGAGTTCAGGGAGCTCGTGAATTAGGGAGGAGACGCGTGGAGAAGGGAATGAAGAAAAAGAGGGCTACGTGAAAGTTTTGAGGGATTTGAGAAGAGGTTTTATTACATGAAATAGGGCCCATGTAAATTGGAGACCTTGTTTTCATGAAGCGATGTGGAGTGCATTGGGGCACGTGCAAACTTTAGCGTATGAAAAGAGTTGGGAGACTTTAGTGCATGAAGAAATAGTGGCACGTGGAGGACTTAGAAAGAAGTGGGCCATATGGGGATTAATTGGGAGTGGAGGCTATGGTGAAGAATTTTGGAGATTAATTAATTATTGTAAACTGCTCTCTTTTCTTCGGATCAGATGATTTTTTTTTTTTCTTTTGAGCTGCATGAACATCATTGTCCCGTTCCTATACACCGTATCACACATGAACTATGCAATTGAGTGGGCCATGAGCTTTTAGGCTCTTAGACCTTTGTGATTTAATTTTTATTTTAAATTTAATTTTTTTTAAAAAATCTATAAATAAGGTTTTTTTATAATGATAAGTATTTTTTATAAAATATATAAAAAAAATTAAATTTATAATAAATAAAAATTAATTAAATATAATTTTATGCTTTAGATAATTTAAATTAAGTGTTTATCATATTCCTAACTTGAACTTTACTTGTCCTCGAATAAAATAGATTAATTAGCAATATATACCGACTTAGTCTTGAATTAAAAATCAGATTTAGACACTCCTAAAGATAGCTGATATCTGGTCAGATTATTAAAGAGGTACATCGTCGGATTATTAATTCAACCTAATTAATGGTTGAGTATTAACCATATTAATTTTTAGAGATCTTCTTTCACCAACTCTCCAATTTACTCTTTAAATCCTCTAACTTGATGTGAGAAGAGTTTATTATCTTTTTACAATCTAGTCCCCTTATTATCCACCTTTTTTTTTTTTTAAATTTTTGCATTTCTATCTTTTGACGTGAACCACAATGCTTACTTAGGCGAAGGAATCCGGTTACTTAGTGAGACAATGCTAGATCTTATTTTAATTCACATTGCCCATCTTTTTATGCGAATCACAATGCTTACTTAGACGAAGAGATTCGGTTACTCAGTGAGAAACCAATATTTTTTTAAAAAAAATAGATTTTAAGAAAGATTTTTGCATAGTTTGACCTTTCCACCCAACTCTCATAAAGTAAATTCTTTATTGAGATCAATAAGAAGAGGGTTCTAGATCACTCTTAAAATTTAGTTTGATCAAAATCCTTGCATTCTCATAAATTTTAAAATTAGTTATTCTCCCCCCAATATAATTTTCATTATCCTCAATGAAAAAAGAGAAAAATCAAAAATATTTATCAAGGAGGAATACCACCTGATTTATTATTTGTAGATCTTTCATTATACTCCATCAAGTTCATACAGGATGTTTTTGATATACTCCCCCCAACTTGGGCTAATCATCTTTATTAGTATCCTATAAAAGAAAATAAAAAAAAACTAGAAATTTGAAGAAAAGAAAGAAAATAAATGATGGGTTACCTCCCAATAAGCACTAAGTTTAAGATCTTCAGCTAGACCAAGTGATTTTGGCTATCTTATGTCTAAAATTGGATTGATAAATTTCAATGATTTTGGATTGCCAATCTCAGGAATGGCTTGCGATTCTAATATTTATAAATCTCAGTATTTTCTCGTCAATCTTTAGAAAATAACTTATAACCCCATTCTTAGTTAGTTTTATTTTTCTAATTTTAAGAAAATAATTTATGAACCTATTCATAGACTCTTGTTTATTGAGAGTTTTTTCTATTTGTTCTTCTAGTATGCTCATGAATTTAGTTGTTAGGATATATGTTGAGTCTGATGTAATAGGTACCAGAAGGATATCACTTAATTCTAAATATGCATACTTAGGTATGACCAAAGGTGAATTCAGTTCTGAAGGAGATTGTAATTCTAGAAGGAAAGCTATTGGAGCTAGTATTATTTTATATTTCTCAGAGATAGTAGTGCTAAAATTAGATGGCACTAATAATGTGTTCATATTTTCAATATATCCATCTATATTAAAATCATTCATCCTAAAAGGATCTCTGCATGTATGCATTGGGTCTTGAGAAATAATTCTAGGGATAACTTCCTTAATTACCTTTTTAGATACATCCTCCTCAAAATAGTTTTCAATTTGTATAGTGGGTTGTTCTATAATGGTTTCATGAATATTGGAGCTCTCAGTCATATACAGCTCTCTTGAGTCACTTATGAGCTGACTAGATAATTCTTCTCCCTTCCAACTATTGAATGCAGTAGTTAGCTGACTTGGGTTTTTAACTTGGCTATTGATTAAGTGTGATAGTGAATGTTCATATTGAGCCCTTCTAATATGTGTACAACTTCTTCTTTAAATGCCGAACTATAAGTATTTGAAGAAGGTTATTGAATATTTTGATACTGGTATGCCATATAAGTTTTCTACAAATAATTAAGTTCATAATTGATTGCTAGTTGTGATATCTCATAAAAATTTGAATAGTTTTTTCAACCTAGATTGTAGGTGTTGGAATAAAGATTATAATAATTGGTTTGAGTTGGGGCTAAGTAAATATGCTCATGTGCAAATTTTCAAGATCGATATGCAGCTGGATATTTACAAACTAGGTGGTGGGACTTGAACATATTTCATACACATGCAAAGATGAGGCAGGAGAGTGTCTCATATTTAATAGATAGTCAAATTTTTGGAACAACTTATTTATCTTATTGTGGATATTTATGAAGTTTTTAATCTCATAAATTCCATCACTATTAGGTTCATATATGGGTGTATAAGGAACATAGGTATAAAAAGAAGGGGTAAAGTATTTTCTCAATTGGCGAAAGGGTGCAGCTATAATTCTAGATTTGTTAACTCTAATGGTTCATTCAATTTCAGAATCTAGAGATTGAATTTCAGGTTATGATGATCAACACCCAAGTAAATATCCCATAATTATACCTTAGAGCAAACACTAAAAGATTTTAGTTTTTAATTTTTTTTAATTTTTTGATTTTTTTAATAAGATAAAAAGTTAAAAAAAAATTTAAAGATGAGAATCTAGAGAGTCCTAAAACTAAGAATTAGATGCGAAGAGTTTAATTAGGTTTCATATTTGTAGGTTAACAATCAAGTTATGCAATCAATCCTAGCTAAGGATTACCCTAGATCTAAACAGCTCCTAACTACCAAGGTTATCTTCAAGTCCTCCAAGTAAAGAATCAGCTACTCAACTGATCAGGTAAGTATAAAGTTAGTGGAAGTCCCCCCGTTGCTTGCCTTAGACACTAATTATGCTTGGTCAGGTAAACTAACGAAACTAATTATATCCCATCTTTTTTCGGGACAAATCATCCCTAAATCACTTATTTTAGATATCAGTTAAACTGACGTTAATCCAGTCCAACTCTTGGAATTTCTTATCCTAATGAGCTTGAGTATCCTAAGGCCAATGTCTAATTGATTTTAGATTAAGGTCTAGGTTATGCAGATGCAAAAAATGATTTATAGGTTAAAGAAGGATGATTAAATTCCTAACTTATCTTGTTTAATTTGGTTTAGTACCCTTAAAGTATCATATGGATATGCAATGCAAACAAAACAAGATGTCCAATCAAAAGTGAAAAATTTTTACTTGTTATATTTTGTAATTAGGTCTCTAATCTCTTAAACAACTTATACGGTGTCAGTGTAAGTTATTATTATTTTTATTTTTTTAATTTTTAAAATTTTTATTATTTATTATTATTATTTTTAATTTTATTAATTTTTATTATTTTTAATTTTTAATTAATTTTTAATTATTTTATTATTATATTATTATTATTTTAATTTTATTATTATTATTTATTATTTATTTTTATTTTTAAAATTTTTTAAGCAACTAAATCACGATCCTCGGTAATGGCGTCAAAATTTGATCGCTGTCATAGGCAGTCAAAAATAAAATCTAACTCACTACTATATAGATAGAGTGAGTCAGGATCGTATCCATAGAGATCATGTTAATTATATTTAAATTATAAATTAAAAATAATTAGAATTAATTAAAAGTTGATTAACTAAAAGGTTACTTAAATTAATTAAAAAAATAAATAAATAGTAAATTAATTAAAAGTTGAGTTAAAGTATGAAAGATGGATTCTTATGATCTTAATTGATATCTTATCTGATAGCTGGTATTCTTTTTTTATATATTTTAATTAATATCTAACTAATAAAGATATAATCTATCTTAGAAAAAATGGTCTATATTCTTATATCACAATTTGTCCCTTAAAATTATAGGCTAGTTTAAATTGATTTAGATATAATATCAAGAATTAATCTAAATATAATCTATCCCAATAGTATGAACCATATCCGTAGATCATAGCTCGTCTTAAGAGTAATAAACTATTCTAGATTAATCATAAAAAAATAAAAATATAAAAATATTATAATTAAAAATAATTATTTATTATATAATTAAAAAAATATAAAAGATAAAAAATAAAAAATATCATCAAAATAAGATCATAATGATTTTTTGAGAATAAAATGATTAGTCGGTCATCAAAAAAAATTTTATTAAAATTTTTATTTTTAAATTTAAAAAAAAATCTATGTAGTTATTGATTGTTGAAGGGAAAAAAAAAGAGAGAGAGAGAGAGAGAAATATTACTGTTTAAGAGTAGGGGAAGGAAGAAAGAGGGAAGGGTGAAGGAAGGCGAGGCTGTGGCGGTTCTTCCTTGTGGCGTCTCGAGGGATTATTTATAAGAGTGGAATTAGAAGCTGAGGCAGGATTCGTGTTTGAGGGGCAGTTGTGCCCAGGTAAGTTGTACTTGAAACATACTGTGTTGCTGTTTCTCGGAGTCGGTGAATTGTGCGCTTTCTATTGACCGTGACCGACCGGCTTATAATTAAAAATTAAAAGAAGAAAGAGGCGAGGCTGCTTGAGTTCTCGGAGCTCGTGAATAGGGAGGAGACGCGTGGAGAAGGGAATTAAGAAAAAGAGGGCTACGTGAAAGCTTTTGAGGGATTTGAGACGAGGTTTTATTACATGAAGTAGGGCCCACGTAAATAGGAGACTTTGTTTTTCATGAAGTGTTGCGGAGTGCATAGGGGCGCGTGCAAACTTTAGCGTACGAAAAGAGTTGGGAGACTTTAGTGCATCAAGAAATAATGTTACGTGGAGGACTTAGAAAGAAGTGGGCCCGAGGATTAATTGGGAGCGGGAGGTAACGGTGAAGAATTTTGATGATTAATTAATTATTTTAAATTATTTTTTAAAATTAAATATTTTTTTTTAGTTTTATAAAAATCATTGACTGTGCATCACGTATGAACTATGTGAATGAATGGGTCATCGACTTTTAAGCTCTTGTATTTTTATGATTTGATCTTCATTTTAAATCTAATTTTTTTCTTTAGATCTGCAAATTGGATTCTTTGCAATGATAAGCATCTTTCTTATAAAATATAAAAAAAGTATTAAATTTATAATAAATAAAAATTAATTAAATATAATTTTATGATGAACAGCTATTGTAAGTATAATTTAAAAGAACTTAAGCATTGTCACAAGAAAAAATATCTTATCATAGTCTATACTATAACATTGACGATACACCTTGATAACTAGATAAATTTTATAGATCTTCACCTTTTCATTTATGCCTTTTTTTCTTTTAAAGACCCACTTATATCTTATGAATTTTATCCCTTCAGATGAATTAACTAATATCCATACATTATTGATCTTCATGGAGTCCATTTCGAATTTTATAGCTTCAAATCATTTATCAGTCAAATCTCTGCATTGCATCCATATAGTTGATCGGATCCTCATCGTTCTCACTGAGTTTGATAGAATCATCGTTCCGGACTAAAAATCCATAATATCTATCCAACTAATGCAGTACTCTACTGAATCATCTTAAGGGTGCAAGAATATTGGGCTCTGAATTTGATGTAATCAAATCTGGTTCAGGTTCAACTACTGGTGTCGGTTCTTCTAGTTGTTGAACTTTCTCAAGTTCAACCTTAGAGGTATTAGTTTCTTCACTAAGAAATTTCTTTTTTAAAAGACTGTCTTAAGACTAATAAACACCTTTTGCTCATTAGCAAGATAGAAGTAATACTCTTTGGTTTCTTTCGGGTACCCTATGAAGTTGCATTTACCTAAATCCTAAGGTTTGAGAGTACTGGCTTATGCCCTGTCTATCTCTCATATGGCATTTTTGTTATAAATTTACACAAAATCTTATTTAAAATATAACAAGTCAATCAAAGTACATATCCTCTAAAGGAGATCGATAGGTTAACAAAGCTCATCATGGAACAAACCATATCTAATAGGATTTAATTTTTTCTTTCTGACACACTATTATGCTGTGGTATCTTAGAAGGAATTCATTAGGAGAGAATCTCATTTTTTTCTAGATATATTAGAAACTCACTAGAAAGATACTCATCCCCTCGATCAGATCAAAGAGTTTTAATACTCTTTCCAATTTATTTCTTTACTTCATTACGGAACCATTTAAACATTTCAAATAATTCAAACTTATGTTTCATCAAGTAGACATATCCATACCTAGATAGATCGTCTGTAAATGTAATAAAGTAATGATATCTATCTCTGACATTAGTACTCATAAGTCTACATATATCAGTATGTACTAAATCTAGAAGCTCACTAACTCGCTCATCTTTTCCAATAAAAGATGATTTGATCATCTTTCTAAGAAGACAAGACTCATAGGTAGGTAATGATTTAAAATCATTTACTTTAAGAATTTTCTCTTGAGTCAACCTGTTCATCTTGTTTTTGTTAATATGATCTAGCCTACAATACCAAAGATAGGCATTAGATACATTAACTATCCTAGGGCATTTACTATATGAATAGACCATATTAATATATTATGATAAAATATAAATTTTATTATTTAATTTTTTGTTAATCATAATAATATCATTCAAAATGATATTATAAATTTTTTTTTATTGATATTTTATAACTATCTTTAGCCAAAAAGCTTATAGAAATAATATTCAATAAAAAACTTAAACAAAAGTGACATTCATTAAGAACAACTACATGAGAATTGAATACAAGTTTAATGATCCCTAAAGCTAGAACTAGAACTAGTTTTCTATCTCTAATATTTAGGAATCTTTTACCTTCTTCAAATTATTAGGATTTATGGTGCTCCCAAGCCTTGGGAGGCCATAGAAAGTCAGAGTGTTGACTCTGAAATACTAAGATGGGTGTGAGTCCTAAGACTAGGATAGAAGCAGTCTTAGGGTAGAGGTGGTGTGTAGCCCTTCACAGACTTGAGGTTCAGATGTGAGGATCCTAAGAAGCTTAGTAGGTGCTCTAGAGATCTGAGACACAAGATGGAGCAAGGAACTAGAGCCATAAGAAATATCAGTCAAGATAAGGGGCTAGTACACAAGCGGGCTAGCTCGAATATGCAGTCGAACCAGCTTGGGCTGAGATTGAGCCAACTGAGAATGAATTTGAGCAGGTTCTCTTAGGCAAATAGAAGATAATGTTCGGATGAGACGCAATCTAGCCAGCTCTACTTTTGATAGAGTCAGCTCGATGGTGGCGAATAGAATAGGATGAAATTTTCTGTTTGATCTTGGATTGGATTTAATCCAAGGGATCTTATGAAGAAAAAATTTAGAATTTCTGGCATGTATTTTGAAATTTTTTTCAAAATTAGAATAGCAAAAGCTATAGATTAATCTATAAAATATGTAAATAAATTCTAGATCTAGGATCTAATAACATGATTAAAGCATGCATATAAATCTAAAATTAAATAAAATATAAAATAATGATATTGATCATATTAACATCAAATAAAAAAAAACTAGATCAGATCTAGTTTGTAATTGAGATCAAATCTCATTATTTTTTTCATAGATTTGGATGTCCACTTTCTAATATGAGATTGAGGGTGTTGCTTCGAGCCACACATGTATCTGACCTCTATGAGAAGTCCACACAAAGTTCTGATCATGATCCAAAGTCTAGTAATCTGAA
>QRFJ01001147.1:0-26035 GCA_006176705.1 Cocos nucifera
AAAAGAGAAGAGATTAAACTAGTGCTTGTTAGGAGGCAACCCAATTTCTTAGGAGTAGTTTTAATAAAAGTCTAGCTAAGGACTTTAAAATTAGCGCCCCTAGCAAGCAGTCCAGATCTTTGCATTTTGAATTTTTCTTTTCAATTAATTTAGGTTTTACTTCAGTAAAGTCAATATCAAATAAGTTGGAGGAAAGAGCCAAAAAGAACATCTGAAGACACCTACTGAACCGAAGACACATCAAATGAGGTATATTCTTTTCTTTTTATCTATTGCATCTTTTATTTTCTTTACCTCATTTAGGTCAATATAAAATAAGTTAAGGGGTGAGGGATAAATTTTAAATTTTACTTTGAACCTTTGTACTTATAAATTTATTAATATATATATACCTGACTATGCTTCATATTTGAGTAACATTAGATATTTTAGCAGCATTTGATGCATATTTTAGATAAGTTATGGAGTATCGAGGGATTGCATATTAATAAAATTCAATAGAAGGTTGAGTCTAGAATAATTTTTTTTTTTAAGCATTTTTAACTTATCCTATTAATATCTAAAGAAAGTCAACTTTTATGAGTATAAGTAGGATATGTTGATACATAAAATTTCTTCTATTTCAAAAAATATATATATTAGTTTTCCACCAAGTAAACAAATTTTGTTGCCGAAGTAAGCAATGATATTCATATAAAAAAGAGAGAGCAATATAAAAAAAGAAGAAGAAGAAGAAGAAAAAAATCATACAGCCAAGTCCCAACCTGTAGCCTATTTGACTTAAGTCATTAAGTCCGAGGGATGTTTTACACTTAATGCCCTAAAATCAACTGGTTTGGAAGTCATTAGCCTAACACTCGCTATAAGGGTTAAATAGAAAGCTTAAGTGGTCAAGACATTGCATGGACTATATTTTATCTAAAAAAAATGAAGGAATGGATGTGCGAATGCAAAACTACTAGTCCATCTTAGAGTTAGACAATCCAAGGATAAAGATAGGGATGGGTCAAGAAATTCTTTTTGTAAATTTAATATTCTTTACTCAACCATTCTATCGGATAATCTTAATATCCCAATGACATGCTTTAATAATTTTCTATATGGATATCATTTACTTCTAAAATTATTAAATAAATACTCATATCGAAGAAAGTTATCATTGTATATCAATATTTTTTTTACTTGAGAATGAGTAAAGTTTAAATTGAGAGTATGATGAATACATTGAATATAACATAAAAAATATTAAAATTTATATTATTTTATTATTTTATTTATATTTAATACTTTTATTATTTTTATAAAATAATTAATTTTAAAAATTTAATTATAAATAAATTAGAAATGATCGTTCAATATATATAAATAAAGCTCGAGTTTAAATGTTGATTTATTTCATGAACGACACACAGAAATATATGGATGCGAAGAAGGGACATGATGGATAAAAGAAAAACCCGAAGGTGGTGTGCTGGCTTTGGGGTGTTAAAGGATCACAGCGCATTTGATGCACTGGTGGTTCTATACCAAATTTTGGTGCAAGTTTTTACGAAAATAGAGATGGCCTCGCGAGTTGGATGCAAGCGAGCGTGCGCACGGTTTCTTGAAGCCACACGGGGGACTGAAATGGCTACTCGGCGTATGAGTTTAGCAAAAGTGGAAGAAGGCCGCACGCGAAGGATATCCAGCATTTTATAAAAAAAAAAAAAATTATATATATATATATATATATTTGAAAATTCTTTTAGAGAGAAGAAATTTAGATTGTATGGTAATTCTTCTTCTTATTTTATTTTTCATCCTCTTTATTGGGAATAAATCGCACTTCCGTCGAAGTTCAGTATGATGCTTAGCCTAATGCAACTGATAATTATGAAAGAGCTTCGATCGAGAATTCTTCCTCCAACGATCGAACTCCAGCCGAACTTCTTTAGCAGTTGAACTCCTCCAATGGCCGAACTTCTCTCGAACTCCTCTAGTGACCGAACCCCTTTCGAACTTCTATAGCGGCCGAACTTCATTCGAATTTCTCCATCAGCCGGACTTCTTCTGGACTTCTCCATCAGCCAAACTCTTTCCAGACTTCTCCATCTGTCAAATTCTTTTAGGAGCCGAATTCCTTCCGAACTTCTTCTTCAGTCGGATTTTTCTTCCAGACCTCTCCTTCAGTCGGATTTCTCTAGGAACCGAACTCCTTCCGGACTTCTCCTTTAATCAAATTCCTCCAGGAGCCGAACTCCTTTCGGACTTCTCCTTCAGTCGAATTCCTCCAAGAGCCGAACTTCTTCTGAACTTCTTCTTCAATCGGATTCCTCCTCCAGGAGCTGAACTCCTTCCGAACTTCTCCTTCGATCGGATTCCTCCAGGAGCCAAATTTCTTCCAGACTTCTCCTTCAGTCGAATTCCTCCAGGAGCCGAATTTCTTTCGGACTTCTCTTTCAGTCGAATTCCTCCATGTGTCGAACTCCTTTCAGACTTCTCCTTCAGTTGGGTTCCTCCAGTAGATTACTTAAAGATTTCAGCTAGCATTCCTTCTAGATGATTCCCTCTAGCCGTATTTTCTTTAGGAGTCCAAACTCCTCTGAAATTGATATATTTTAAAGTTTTTCATCAACCAACGTCTGCTTCCTTGGAACTCTGACTATTAAATCTCGACAAACGGGCACATCATGACAGACGACACCTCTCTCTCTTTGTAGCAAATCTCACGTGGCTCCGAGCGGCCCACTACCGAATGGTTATGGCTGTCACTATCAGTCTGCTACAAGTGACACCTCTTTCTCTCCGTAACAAATCCCATGCGGCCCTGAGCGGCCCACTACCGGACGATTATGGCTGTCACTATCAGTCCGCTATAGGCTCCATTTATAAAAAAGGATCCTTCAGATATATTTTCTCTAAGCTCTCTTCTCCTTTCCTAAAACTCTACTGACCTGAGCACTCCATTCCTATTGGCTAGCAGAGCTGACTTGATTATCGGAGGATCCTGTCGGAGCCACCACCACCGACTTCGGATGGGACTTTGTTTTGCAGGTCACCGATGGCGACCTCTTCTTTCTCAACTCTAGTTCGATCCATCGTCGATCAGATTTCGCATCAATAGGATGGCACTAAAGGAAGGACCCTTTATTCCTGAGGTACCCTTATTCTTAAAGAAGTGCTCAATCGACCCTATAGATCTTCTTCTTCAAGGTCCATCTCCACCCTCTCCCTCAATCCCAAGAAATGCCTCCAAAGAAGATGACTATCCGGAGATCTATCTCTTCTACCATCAGATCCGAGCCAGACCCATCCATTCCTGCTCCTGCACCGGTGCTTCAACCTCCTCCTCTACCGATGGCCATGATAGATCTGGAGCAGTTTAACCTACTGATGTAGTGGGTTCAAGACCTCAACGAAATGGTGCAGGCCATGCGGCAGTCTCCGATGGTGGTTTCACCAAAAAATTCACCATCGGGATGTTAGAAATCGAACCCAAGGAGGAGCACTTGGGCTAGCATACCCATCGTACCTGGGAAGAGAAAATAAAGAATAGAGGATCCTTGTTCGGATCATGATTCTTCTTCGAAAGAGACCTTCCCCATCTATAAGTAAAAACCTTCCAAGATCTGCAATCTAGATGACATCCTCGATTAGAAACTATGACAGATGGACTGACGGATTGAGGAACTCCACCACATCACCCCGGCTCACCATGATGATGTCTGCATTGATCTTCCTTTCTCTCTCCGAATTATGCAAGAGCCCGTTCTGTCGAACTTCAAGCTCCCCTAATTTGAAAGCTATAATAGAACCTCTGATCCGATCGATCATCTGGAGGCCTTCTGGACCATGATGCTATTCCATGGCACATCAGACGTCATCTTATGCCAAGCTTTTCTATCTACCTTGAAGGAAGCAATAAGAAATCGATACTCGACGTTGAGACTAGGTATGATCTTCTTCTTCGATCAGATGAGCCATCAGTTTATGGCTCACTTTGTCAGCAGCCGACGTCCATGTTGAGGTTCGAATTTTTTGATGAATATCAACCAGAAGGAGGAAGAATCTATCCAGGCTTATGTCACCCGGTTTAATGCTGCTGCATTGGAGGTCTAGAACCTGACTAGTCTATTGCAATGGCTACACTCAAGAGCGGACTTCAGAAGAACGATTTGCTATTCTCCCTAGAGAAGAAGTACCCCAAGGACTTTGCCGATGTGCTAGCTCAGGCTGAGGGATATGCCCAAGTGGAAGAAGCCTTCAAATTAAAAAATGCGGAAGCCATAAGAGAGCGGTAGATGGGCGAGTCTAATAAACTCATAACTGATAGAGGGCTGAATGAAGTTTGGCCACGCTCATGGACTCCCCCCAAGCGCAAGCAAGCCCAAACTCCTCCTCGAGCTCATCATCAAAGAAGCCCCGATAGAAGGGTGCGAAGAAGTTCTCCCCCAGAAGAAGAATTACGATCTCCCCCAAACAAACGCAATTGAAGCAAGTACTATTTGTATCATCATGATCACGATCATGATATTGAAGAATGCATTCAACTCCAAGACGAGATCAAGGAGCTCATCAGGAGAGGCTGGCTGGGTCGATTCCTTAGATGCCGGCCTGAAGCAAGTGAAGATCGATCGAGGGCACTATCGCAGCCAAAACCATCAAGGAGGGAGGAACAACAAGAAGATCGGCCCCCTCTCAGCATCATCAACACTATCTCTGGGGGACTTAGTGCTTCGGCGAGCCACCATCTCTCGGCCTTAGAGTTAGAGGAAGCTTACCTCAAATTGGGAAGACCTGTATGAAATAGAGGAGGTCGTCTGGCCCGAAGCTTACCGCGTGAAGGAGCTCAGAGGAACAACACTCCTACGATCTTAAAAATCAAAAAATCTAAGAATATTCTACCAGTAATTTTCCTCTAATAAAACTCTTCCATTTCAACATTATTATTTCTTGGTGCAAAAACTATGTGATAATAGGAAAGAAGTAATCGAAAATGGACATGTTAGAAATAGGAGGAGAACCTTATCCTAACATTAGCAAGTTGAAGACCTATGGTTATTTAAGATAGGAGGAGGAGAGAGGCCCATTCAATGGTCCATCTGTGCTCGTAGTGCCATATTAGGAATAGGAGAAGAATCTCGTCCTAACATGAGCAGGTCGAAGATATCTGATTTTTTAAGATAGAAGGAGAGGAGAGGCCCATTCAACGGCCCATCTGTGCCCCTAGTGCCATGTTAGGAACAGAAGGAGAACCTCGTCCTAACATGAGCAGGTCGAAGACCTATAGTTATTTAAGATAGGAGGAGGGGAGAGACCCATTCAATGGTCCATCTACGCCCCTATTGCTATGTTACGAATAGGAGGAGAATCTCGTCCTAACATGAGCAAGCTAAAGACCTCTGATTATTTAAGATAGGAAGAGGAAAGAGGCCCATTCAACGGCCCATCTGTGCCCCTAGTGCCATATTAGGAACAGGAGGAGAACCTCATCCTAACATGAGTAAGTCGAAGACCTTCAGTTATTTAAGATAGGAGGAGGAAAGAGGCCCATTCAACAGTCCATCTATGCCCCTAGTGCCATGTTAGGAATAGGAGAACCTCATCCTAACATAAGCAAATCGAAGACCTCTGATTATTTAAGACAAGAGGAGGAGAGAGGCCTATTCAACGGCACATCTGTGCTCCTAGTGCCATGTTAGGAGCAGGAGGAGAACTACATCCTAACATGAGCAAGTCGAAGACCTCCGATTATTTAAGATAGAAGGAGGGAAGAGGCCCATTTCAATGGCCCATCTATGTCCCTATTGCCATGTTAGGAATAGGAGGAGAACCTTGTCCTAACACGAGCAAGTTGAAGACCTCCGGTTGTTTAAGATAGGAGGAGGGGAGAGGCCCATTCAACGATCCATCTGTGCCCCTATTGCCATGTTAGGAATAGAAGGAGAACCTCATCCTAACATTAGCAAGTCGAAGACCTTTGGTTATTTTAAGATAGGAAAAGAGGAGAGGCCTATTCGATGGCCCATCTGTGCCCCTAGTGCCATGTTAGGAACAGAAGAAAAACCTCATCCTGAGCAAGTCGAAGATCTCTGATTATTTAAGACTGAAAAAGGAGAGAGGCCCATACAATGGCCTTAATATGCCTCTACAGTCCATTAGGAATAGGAGGAGAATCTCGTCCTAACGTGAGTAAAGTCGAAGGCCTCATTCATTTTAGACAAGATGAGAAGAGAGGCTCCGATAATGACCCTTATGTGCCCACACAGCCCATTAGGAATAGGAGGAGAACCTCATCCTAACGTAAACAAAGTCGAAGGCCTCGTTCATTTTAGACAAGATGAGAAGAGAGGCCTCGACAATGGCCCTTACGTGCCCCTACAGCCTGTTAGGGATAAGAGGAGAACCTCATCCTAATGTGAACAAAGTCGAACGCCTCATTCATTTTAGACGAGGTGAGAAGAGAGGCCCTGACTCGACTGGAGATAAGATCTCCTTCGAGCTTCAACTTCAATAGGAGATAAGATCTTCTTCAACCTCGGCCGGAGATAGGATCTCCTCCAAGCTTCAACTTCAATAAGAGATAAGATCTTCAACCATGGCTGGAGATAAGATCTAGTTCAACCTTGGCTGGAGATAAGATCTCTCCCGAGCTTCAACTTCAATGTCAATAGGAGATAAGATCTTGTTCAATCTTGGTTGGAGATAAGATCTCCCCCAAGCTTCAACATTAACATCAACGTCAATAGGAGATAAGATCTCCTTCAACCTCAGTCGGAGATAAGATCTCTCTCGAGCTTCAACATCAATAGGAGATAAGATCTCCTTCAACCTCGGCTGGAGATAAGATCTCTCCCGAGCTTCAACGTCAACCTCAATAGGAGATAAGATCTCCTTCAACCTCGGTGGAAGATAAGATCTCCCCTTGCTTCAACGTCAACAGAGGATAAGATCTCCTTCAACCTCGGTTGGAGATAAGATCTTTCTCAAGCTTCAACTTCAACGTCAATAGGAGATAAGATGTCCTTCAACCTCGGTTGGAGATAAGATCTCCCCCAAGCTTCAATGTCAACCTTAACAGGAGATAAGATCTTCTTCAACCTCGATTGGAGATAAGATCTCTTCTAAGCTTCAACGTCAATAGGGCATAAGATCTTCTTTAACCTCGACTGGAGATTAGATCCCCCTGAGCTTCAACTTCAACATCAATAGGAGATAAGATCTCCTTCAAACTCGGTGGGAGATAAGATCTCCCTCGAACCTCAACGTCAATGTCAACAGGAGAAAAGATCTTTTTCAACCTCAGTTGGAGATAAGATCTCCCCCAAACTTCAATGTTAACAGAAGATAAGATCTCCTTCAACCTCAACTGGAGATAAGATCTCCTCCGAGCTTCAACATCAACCTCAACAGGAGATAAGATCTCCTTCAACCTCGGCTAGAGATAAGATCTTTCTCGAGCTTCAACATCAATAGGGGATAAGATCTCCTTCAACCTCGTCTAGAGATAAGATCTTCTCCGAGCTTCAACATCAACATCAATAAAAGATAAGATCTCCTTCAACCTTGGTTGGAGATAAGATCTCCCCCAAGCTTCAATGTCAACCTCAATAAGAGATAAGATCTCCTTCAACCTCGGTAGTAGATAAGATCTTCTCCAAGCTTCAACCTTAATGGGTGCAGAGCTCGAAAAAGGACTTCGACAATCATCTTTTTGTACTCCCTTATTTTGAATTTTGAACTCGAGAGTGGGGGGACTATTATTGGGGATAAACCTGACTCCGCCGAAGTCCAGTCTGATGCTTAGCCTAATGCAACTGGTAATCATGAAAGAGCTTTGATCGAAAATTCTTTCTCTAATGGCCGAACCCTAGTCAAACTTTTTTAGCAGTCGAACTCCTCCAGCGGTCGAGCCCTCCCGAACTCCTACAGCGGCCAAACTTATCTGAACTTCTCCACAGCCAAACTCCTTCCAAACTTCTTTTTCAGTCAAATTCTATAGGAGCCAAATTCCTTCCGGACTTCTTCTTCAGTCGGATTCTCCATCCGGACCTCTCCTTCAGTCGGATTCCTTCAGGAGCAGAACTTCTTCCGAACTTCTCCTTCACTCGGATTCTTCTAGGAGCCAAACTCCATCCAGACTTCTCCTTCAGTCGAATTTCTTCAGGAGCCAAACTCCTTCCTGACTTCATCTTCAATTGGATTCCTCTAGGAGCCAAACTTCTCCTTCAGTCAGGTTCCTCCAGCAGATTACTTCTAGATTTCAACTAGCATTCCTTCTGGATGATCCCCTCTAGTTGTATTTTCTTTAAGAGTCTGAACTCCTCTATAATTGATATATGTCAAAGTTATTCATCAAACAATACTTGCTTCCTTCGAACTTTGACTATTAAATCTCAACGAACAGGCACATCACGATAGGCGACACCTCTCTCTCCATAGCAAACCCCATGCGGCTCCGAGCGGCACACTACCGGATGATTATGGTTGTCACTATCAATCTTCTATAGGTGACACCTCTTTCTCTCCATAATAAATCCCACGCAGCTCCGAGCGGCCCACTACCGGATGGTTATGGTTGTCACTATCAGTCTGCTATAGGCTCCATCTATAAAAAGGGATCCTTCAGATACATTTTTTCTAAGGTCTCTTCTTCTTCTCCAAAACTCTACTGAATTCTTTCCTGAGCACTCCATTCTTGTTGGCTAGAAGAGCTGACTTGATCATCGGAGGATCTTACCGGAGCCACCACCATCGACTCCGGGTGAAACTTTATTTTGTAGATCACTGGCGGTGACCTCTTCTTCCTCAACTCCAGCTCAATCCAGCATCGATCAGATTTTGCACCAAGACCCTTCATCTCATCCATCCAAACTTTCTCATCACTCCATCTTAACCATCCATTCTCTTAGAATGTATCCTTTTATTAGTCCCACATCTAAAAATCAGGACAACCTCTTCACTCCTAACTCCTATAAATAAAGTCTAGTATCTCTACCTCATCATATCTCTCCACACCATAATTCTTGTAGGAGCCTATGTAATAGGTGAAAATACCTACCTATAAAATTTTTATCCATCTTGTTCCTACTTTCTTACATCCTTCCAACATATGAGAAGAAGAGTTAGCCAGGAGAAGATCAGACAGGAGAGGTTTTTATATTTTTATTTTCATGTTTCAATTCTAAGTCTTGTTAATAGCTTAGAAGTTAGTTCTTATTTTGTATCAAACTATTTTTTTCAGCAATAAAATTTTATTTTTCTTTAATTATCACTTGTATAATTTAATTTTTATCATTTAATTCCAGCACATAGAATAGTTTAATTTTCATGCTTATTTACTTTCTGCATCTCTTTTATTTATTATAATTTAAAATTTTAGCAATTAGTATAATATTTTAAGAGTTATAATTTTTTATTAAATCATATCTACCTAAGCAATCCTCTGGAATTTTTGATGAAGCTAAACCATGATTAGAAGCTTTTTCTTAGGATTTTTTTTGGATTTTATTTTTTAGAGTTCTTCTTCCTTCAAGTTTCTTGTCAAGAAACTTGATGGACTATCATTGGATTTTAATTCCTTTATAGTTCATGCTTAATTTGGTGCAAGAAGGATAATAGGTAGAAGGTCTATAATCATTTTAATTCTTTTTCTCTTCTTTCTTGTGAAAAACTTTGATGAATTATTATTGAATCAGAGTCCCTTCATAGTCCATACTTGGGTAACATAAGAGAAGCAATTGAAAGAAGAGTTCTTTAATTAGGATGAATGCTTGTCCATGCATTACACCTTGATCAAAGGACATCATAAGATAAATCTTAAAAAAGCTTTCTAAGTCATTAGTCTAGTGGATTCAAAAGCCCTAGATCTTAAGATTATTATTCTTTGCATTTAATTTACTATTTAGTAGTCAGTAACAAATAATCTTCCAAAATCTTTGTTAAAGCTCGCCTGAGCAAGGGTTTGAATGCAATTTAAACATAATTTCTTATGGGGTCGACCCATACTTATCGGATATGCTACTTTATACACTGTGTGCTTATAGTTAATTTTAAGTCACATCATCAGATGAAGTCGAACCTGAACAGCCCAAGGTCAATGTTTCATGGTCACAGCCGAACACCCTAGAAGATAGAGGAAATCTTCTCGAAAGCTTTTAGGCCCTGTTTGTAGATGGTTCGTCCAATACATTCGGGGTGGGTGCGGATTTGATTCTAGTCAATCCAAAAATAATTATTGCTGAATACGCACTATGCTTCAAATTTTCTGCCATAAATAATGGGACAAAATATGAAGTCCTAAATGTGGGGTTAAGGATAGCCAAGAAATTGGAGGCTGATCGACTGAAAGTTTATAGTGACTCTCAATTGATGGTAGGATAAGTTGGTAGCAGCTATGAAGCTCAGGAGGAAAGCATGAAGAAGTATTTGAAAAAGTAAAGAGTCTAATCCTAGCCTTTAGTAGTTTTGATATCCAATAGATCCCAAGAATAGAAAATGTTAGAATTTGATGCCTCGAATTCGACCCATAAGAAACCCACAGTGAGATCCAAGATGATGAGTGGAGTCAAACGAGCCCAAGAATAGCTCAAATGGAGTTCGGATGGAGTAGAATTAGTATCAGCAAAGCAATTAGGCTAGTTTGGATATAGGTTCAGATGAGATGCAGTCGAGCCAGCTCGACCCCTGACTGAGCCAACTTGATGGAAACGAATAGAATAGGTTGGAATTTTTTGTTTGGACATGGATTGTGATTAATCCAAGGGGTCTATAGGAGTTGCACGTGGACCATAGGATCCAACGACCATGGAGGGTTGCGATCATGATCTGAAGGTTAAAAAATACTTCAAGACTCCATCAAGATCATGCTTGACTCATATTAGGAGAAAGAGCCCCGTTATGACTCCTATGAACTACTGAGAAGAGGATTCTCATCCTATTTAAAGGTTGTTGGTGCTGTGGAGAAAGAAAAGAGCACAGAAGGCTCTGGCAACTATCAAAAGAAGCCTAAAAGAGCATCGAGAGCATGCATCTTGCAGAGCAGATATAGGCAGAGCATCAAGATAGAGCAAAGCATCAGGTAGAATGAGGTAACGATCGTGTAACTGATCATTAGGCATGATGTAGCAACTTTCATAGGAAGCATCCAGGGGCGTCGAGGATCCTGGTACTGGCTAGCCTATGAGAGGGTCTCCTTGGAAATTTTGAGAGAGCTTTTGTGAGGATAGCTTCTAGTTGAGAGAGATTTATATACGGTGAGTTGAGAGTGGATGTTCTCCTCTTGTACTTGATTTTTCTCTTTTATAGTGAAGCTTACATGCCCCATGGAGGTAGCACTTGGGCTAATCCACATACCAGATTGTATTCTTATTTTTATTTCTTCTTTCTTTCTACTATCAATAAAAGAGTACCAGATCCTGAAGTGGTGGTGTCCTGACTGAGACATCCTAACAATTAGTATTAGAGTAGTACCAATTATCACAATAATTGGTATTAAAGCCAGATGGAGCCGAATTGGTACCGAGACAAGTTGCAGTGGTGGTGATCAAGATTAAAGATGGAGAAGATAGGCGCAATCAAGATGGAGATCAACCACAAAGGATTGATCAATGCTCTCTTATACAAGGAGGAGCCGTCTACATGAAAGATGCCAGCAGGAGCCTAGTGTAAGGTGGAGCTCCAGGTGGAGATGAATCAGGCATAAGATGGAAGACTTGGAAGGATGAGCGACATCGCAAGAAGGCTACCCCAAGCAGGTCTCGAGTCAGGTGGAGCATGACACATGATGCAGATGGGATCGAGTGGCTTGGCTTGACTCCCATGTTTGCCCATCCATGAGTAACAGGCGTGCCCTAGGGCATGGGGGCGAGAAGATCCAAAAGCTCTAAAAATCAGATGGAGATCGAATGTTGACTTAAGATGAAGATTGTTAGAATTTGATATATTGAATTCGATCCACAAGAAGACCATAGTGAGATCTAGGATGATGAGTGGAGTCCAACAAGCCCAAGAATAGCATAAATGGAGTCCAGATGGAGAAGAATCAATATCAGCATAGCAATCAAACTGGCTTGGGGTCGAGCTAGCTCGGGCTAAGATCGAGTCAGCTCGAACCACAATCAAGCCGACACTCTCAGGTAGATATAAAGTAAGAGTTCGGATGAGATGCAGTCGAGCCAGCTCAATCCCTAACTGAGTCGGCTCAAAGGAAACCAACAAAATAGGACGAAATTTTCTATTTGGACTTAGATTATGATTAATCTAAAGGGTCTATGGGAGTTGCACATGGATCACATGATCCAATGGTCGTAGAGAGTTACGATCATGATTTTGAAGGTTGAAAAATATTCTAAGATTCTATCAAGATTATGTTCAACTCATATTAGAAGAAAGAGCTCTATTAGGACTCCTGTGAACTACTGAGAAGAGGATTCTCATCCTATTTAATGGCTATTGATGTTATGGAGAAAGATGAGAGCACAGAAGGCTCTGATAGCCATCAAAGGAGCCTGGCAGAGCATCGAGAGTGTGCATCCTACGAAGCAAATGCAGGCAAAGCATCAAGACAGAGTGAGACAATGGTGGTGTAACTGGTTGTTAGGCATGATGTATCAACTTTCACAGGAAGCATCTAGGGGTGTCAAGGACCCTGGTATTAGCAGGCCTGTGAGAGAGTCTTCTTGGGGATTTTGAGAGAGCTTTTGTAAGGACAGCTTCTAGTTGAGAGAGATTTATGTACAGTGAGTTGAGAGTAGATGTTCTCCTCTTGTACTTTATTTTTCTCTTTCATAGTGAAGCTTGCATGTCCCGTGAAGGTAGCACTTGAGCTAATCCACGTACCTAATTATGTTTTTATTTTTATTTCTTCTTTCTTTTTGCTATCAATAAAAGAAAACTAGATCCTGAAGTTGTGGTGTCCTGACCGAGACATCCTCAATAATTGGTATCAGAGCAGTACCAATTGTCACAATAGAAAATGTCAGGGCCAACCTTCTTTTCAAGTTAGCCACATCGGTACTAAATGAATTGCCCAAAGAAGTCTTCTTTGAAGTTCTGAAATATTTGAGCTCAGAGGAATCCCAAACTGTAATGCAAATCGACCAAGAGCCTAGTTGGATTGATCCATTCCTTACTTATCTCAAAGATGGTGTCCTTCCTCGAGACCCAAGGGATGCTCAAAAATTAAGAAATCAAGCTTCCCGATATGTTCTATATGATAATAAATTGTATAAGAGATTGTACTCCTTGCCACTCCTAAAGTGTCTTTAAACTTTCGAGGTAGATTATGCGTTGTGGGAGGTGCAAAAAAGGATATATGGAATCCATCTAGGAGCAAGGTTCTTATCTCATAAGCTACTTCAATAGGGCTCCTATTGGCCGACTATGCATCAGAATGTAGTAGAATATGTGAGAAAATATGACTGATGTTAGAGGAATGCCAACATTCAAAGACAACTAGCCTCTTAGCTAACACCTTTGAGTGCCCCATGACCATTTGCACAATGAGGGATGGACATACTTGGATCCTTTTTTCTGGCATTCGGACCATGAAAATTTTACTTAGTGGCCTTAGACTATTTCACCAAATGGGTTGAGGCCAAGCTTTTGGCAAAAATTACTGAAGCAAAAATATAGGACTTCATCTAAAATCAATAGTCTATAGATTCGGGCTACCTCAAACTTTAATTACTGATAATGGGTGCCAGTTTGCGGGGATGAAGTTTGTCGAGTTTTATAACGATTTGAACATCTTCTATCATTTTAACTCAGTGGCTCATCCACAGGCGAATGGTGAGGTCGAGGTGACCAATAGGACCCTATTGTAAGGGATAAAGGTAAGGCTTGAAAGGATGAAAGGAACTTGGGTGGATGAACTCTATCATATACTTTGAGCTTATAGAACCACTCAGAGATTGCCAACCAAGAAAACTTCATTTGCCCTAGCTTTCAAAATGGAAGTGGTCATTTTAACAAAACTTAAACTTCCTTCAGCATGAGTCAAAGCATTCAATGAACAGAGAAATTCGCAAGATCTTAGAGCCAACCTCAACTTGTTGGAAGAGAAATGAGAGAAGGCACGGATCAAGATGGCATCTTACAAGTATAGAGTGGCCCGTTATTATAATTCTAGGATCAGGAACAAAGCATTCAAGGTGGGAGATCTGGTACTTTGGTACTTCGACGAACAAACATCTCACAACCTTAGAATCAAAAAAAGCTCACTCCAAATTGGGAAGATCCTTATGAAGTCATTAAAGTCGTCCAACTTAGGACTTACTACCTGAAGGAGCTTAGAGGGGCTGCACTACCATAGCCTTCAAATGTATTATCAGTAATCACATTTCAATAAAATTCTCTTACTTTAACATCTTTATCTTTGGTGCAAAATTATACAATGGTAGGAAATTATGCAAGAAAACAGGGATGAAGACCTTCAATTCTTAAATAGGAGGTTAACCTCATCTTAACGAGGATGAAGACCTCCAATTCTTAAACAGAAGGTTAACCTCATCTTAACGAGAGTGAAGGCCTTTGGTTCTTAAGTAGGAGGTTAACCTCATCATAATAGGGGTGAAGTCCTTTGGTTCTTAAATTAGTGATGCTGGGGAGAAGCCCTCTCAACGGTCCTTTTGTGCCCTGGCAATCTTGTTAGGAACATGAGGTGGACCTCATCCTAGCAAGGGGATTAGCCGACCACGTTAGGAATAAGAGGTGAACCTCATCTAGATGTGGATGAAGACATGAAGATCCTATGGAGAATTGAAGGCCTCCGGCTCTTAAACAGGAGGATAACCTCATCTTAACGAGGGTAAAGACCTTTGTTTCTTAAACAAAAGGTTAACCTCATCATAACAAGGGTGAAGACCTCTGGTTCTTAAACTAGTGATGTTGGAGAGAGGCCCTCTCAATAGTCTTTTTGTGTCCCGACAATCTTGTTAGAAATAGAAGATGGATCTCATCCTAACGAGGGAATTAGCCTACCATGTCAGGAATAAGAAGTGAACCTCATCCTGACATGGATGAAGATCCTATGGAGAATTAAAGGCCTTCGATTCTTAAATAGGAGGAAGAATACAAATAGGGAGCTTCAATTCCTAAATGGACCAGAAGACCCTTATTCATGGACAAGGGGGACAGATACGTGAAATGCAGAGCAAAAGTTATAAATTCTAAGACAATGTCGAGGTCAAATACGATAAGAAAATAAAGTAAAATAGCAAGCGATAAGTTAAGATGAAATACAAATAGGTAAATGAAAGAAACTTCATTTCATTAAAAGTAGAAGTTATTACAAGGGTCACTAAGACTGATCACAAAGCAAAAGGGAGAAAGAAAGAAGAAAGGCCGAAGTACAATCGGGAGTAGGACTTTGGACTTCCAGCTCCAACAATTACAAGGGTGAGTTTTTGGCCTTCTACTTTCTCCTTGAGCCTTTGCCTCACTGCCAAGCTCTCCCTTAGCATCCTCTCCCCCCTGCATGACTCCTCCTCTATCTCTCTCAACTTCTTCCTAAGAACTGTGGATTCAGCCTCAGCATCCTTGATGGTGTTTTCTTGATAAACCATCTAGATCCTTAGCTGCTGCTGCTCGGCTTTTTCCTTTCTATATGACTCAGATAAGCTTTCCACAGTCTTTTGTAAGGAGAGGAGTTCGTTTGATTCTCTACTTGAATTGACCATGGTCCTCTCCGCCAGCAGCTTCTGGAGTCGCACAACTTTGGCATTTGCTATTCTGAGCTTCTTCCTATAGTCATCAATCTACTCACACCAACCAATTCGATAAGAGTTATATACCTCTTCAGCAACCAGTAGCTATTGTTGAAGATTGGAGAACCTTTTTGACCAATCCCAACCATACTCCTCTTGGCTAGTAAACCATGCCGAGCTCCCCTCCAACAATTGGTTCTTTTTCTTTGACACCCTAAGCTCAACTTTGAGAGAGCAAATTTTCATAGTCAAGGCCTAGGATTTCTCGCTGGCGCATTTCTTGATTTCCTTGAGCTTCTCATTCAAATGATTTTTCTTAGCAATGTATTCTCTAAAGAACTGCTTAGAGGATTGATGGAGACAATTGATTTCGATGGAGGCCTCAGCATAATTCTTTTTGGATTTCTTAAGCTCTCCTATTTTTTCTAATTTCCTCTTAAGGTGATGAACTTCTATCTCCTAATAGTAGCCTTTAAAGAGATACCCTGAGGTAGAGGATTGGCTTCACCAGAGACTGTACTTAATACATGAAATAATCACAACATGCATACCACTAAAAGAAAAGGTTTGCTTTCATTAATCAATATGTTCTTTAAGTACAAAAAAAAACACAAAAATGAAGGTATAATGATCAGAGGTCTCAGACCTCTAGAAGAGTACCTGAAGGGTTTGGTGTGGATTCATTTAATGTGGGTCCTTCAGTAGCAAAAGGAGCAGTTGTGGTGGGAAGCATGGCAGAAGAAGGATCGACTAGCGGAAGATCGATGGCTGTGGTGGAGGATCCCGCTTCATCATTAGAAGCTCCCTTATCCAGGAAGCTAAGATCAAGCCCAAAAAATTTGTCAGTTACATTCTTCTAACAGAGATCGTACCCCTTAATGAAGTACAACTAGGCAAATTCGACCTTTATATTCTTCATCTCCGTAGAAGCTTCAAATTCTTCCACTGCCCGAGCTTTTGCCTTCAGGATCTGTCTTGGGACCTGCTCCCTCATCTCAGTTGTTTTGTCTTCGGCTCTCTCCCTCTTCCTAATTTCTAGGCCCAGCTCCTCTTTTACTTCGGCCAAGGCCTACTCAATGTTTTGTACCTTCTTCTAGAGGTCCCTGACTTCAGCCAACTTCTCCTTGAAGAGATGATCAATCTTGGCCTTTTCCTCAAGAAGACGGCTAATCTCAGCTTGGTGGTTTTCTTGAGTCTTCATCGCCTCCGACCTTAGCCAAATCATCACCTTGACATTGGTGATTAGTTGGTGCCCCATCTGCGAAAGTAATCAAGTGAATTAAACTAATGAAGAAGCACATGGATAAATCAGTAAAAGAACAAAAAGGAGAGGGGATGAATTGATTCACCTCAAGGAAGGACCCAAGGGAGTCCCAGGTGTGCTGCTCAAGGTCGGCCTCAACAATCCTATCCACGACCTCGGGCAAGGTGCACCCATCGATCAACTTCTTGATAATTCCCCAATTGTTGAAGGGGTTTTCCTCTAGATCACCATCAGAACCGTTAGACCCCTTAGAGCTAGCCTTGTGTTGAACCTTCATAGCGGCCAACCACTTTTTTTTCTTCTTTTCTACCTCCTTCTCCCTTTCAGTGGGGGGCTTAGAAGTTTGGATCTTGGCTGGGGGGCTTGAGGAGGTCGAAGGAACTACAACCTCAGTGGCGATAGTGACCTCGGTGGCAGTGGTAGCTACAAGGACATCAGCAATGGCACTAGCGAGTGTAGCAGAGCTCGGGACATCGACCTTTGCTTTTTTGGAAGGCTCATCAATCGCAGTGCCCTTCCTATTATGGGCTCAGAGTCTCTTGGATAGATGCTAAGTTCATTTTCATCCACTTCTACAATAAGAAATAGTTCATAATTAGAAAGGACGAGAAGGAAACTTATAAAATTCATATATATACCTACTGGATTGAAGGGGCTCAGGCTCATGTTGAACAAAGTCTGATCTTTTATGAGTTTGGATAAAGGGAGAGCTCAGTAATTCCTATGTTTGCTGGCAAAATCAAGGTCATCTCTCTCCAAGCTAGGAGCTCGGTGGACTGAATCCCTCAGCTGCCCCCAAGGAGGAAGTCCTAACTTAAGGGTTGGGCATGAGACAAAGAAAAACCTTTTCTTCTAGTTATGAATGGAAGAAGGGGCATCTTTAAGCAACCCCTTCTTGCCAGCTTGGGGGGATAAGTGCCACCAATTCTTAGCAATAGGATGGTATTTGAAGGTATAGTAGTTAAGGAACAAAGTAGTCGGATGAACTTCGATTGAGATATAGAGGGAAAGAAAACTTATGATGAACCTAAAAGAGTTTGGAACCATGGAAGCAAGAGAAATATCTAAAAATCAAAAAAGAGTTATGATAAAGGAAGTAATCGAGAGATGAAGTCCAGCATGAAGAGCCTTAGTATACAGACAAAAGCAACTTGGGGGAGGAGCACAAGCTCGGCACTCAGTCTGGGAAGCTCTAATTTATACTCTAAAGGCACTTCGTACTAAATTCTTATCAGAGAAAGGTCTTTAGAGCACAAAGAACAGGGGATGATTTTGGGTATGAAAATTGGATGAGGTGCTATTCTAAGTTCGACTTCTACCCTAGGATCAGGATTTCAGTAGTTTGGGTCGGCCAAGCTCCTCAAACCAGTAGATCAAGACACTTTCGAAGATATTTAGGATCAAAATGAACCTAAAAAATTCTCAAAAAATCAAGAGAAAAAGGATAGTGAAATTTCAGAAGGAAAAAGAGTGAAGCCCACTTAGAAAATCTGAGGGAGACCCCAAAAAATAAATGAAAAGTAGGAAAACAAAGGAGAAAGGGATGAGAGACTAACCTCAATTAGGCGAAGAGCACAGGAAGATGATTGGAAGGATGGGAAGCAGCTGAGAAGGATGTCAATGGCCGAAAAATTGTAGCAGGCTGTTCGAAAGAAGCGAGAAGTGAAGGGGGGAAGAAAGATGGCTCTGATGGAGATGAGAAGTTGGAGAAGGAGAAGAAGTTTAAACAACAGGGAGAAGCCCGAAGCAGTTATGATGGCAGATGTCCCTTAGCCAGCCCCGACCTACCGCATGTTCCACCCATGATGCCAATCCTTGATGCTTGATAGGACAATAATTGCACCGTACATGGAGCTCCATGCTAAAAGGGTTTTGAAAAAAAAATTATCTTTTCGAATCATTCGTCCATTAAGAAGCTTCGGTGCCAACTCAAAAAAGGTCAAACTTTTTCACTTCTTAAGAATGGGAGATGGATGAAGGACTTCGACTATAGTAATTTTATACTTCCTTCATTCAAAATCCAAACTCAAGAGTAGGAGGATAAGTATTGGGGGTAAAATAACCTTTGCTAAAGTCCACCACTTGGATGCTAGATGACCTCCTAAGAAATGGATGATTTCCATCCAACCACTGCAAAGCCCATCGATAACATGACAAACTTTGATTGGTCAAACTAGAATGGAGCAACCAAGCTATCTCACGACAAGCATGTTTTGTCAGCCCTACGCAAGGGATCCCTGCAGGTAGAATTCTCGATCAATCGAACTCCTTCTCTAGGCAAATCCTACTTGAGCGAGTTCTTTAGTCAAGCTCTCCTTCATAAGCAGTAGTGGATATCGAGAATGATCGAATTTCTTCATGGTAGTGTGTTCCAGTAACTTGAACCCATCCAGCCGAGTTTCTTTCTAATTGTTCTATCTCAGTCGAACTCCTCTCTTCTACCATAGACAGTGATTGACTTTAAAGGTAGCCAAATTTCTTAGCTCCTTCCAGATGAACTTCTTCCAGTCATGCTCCTTTCAGTCACCCGATGAGCTCCTTTCAGTAGTCGAACAAGCCATCTTACATTATGCACATCGGTCGAATGGACTTAAATAGTAAAAGGGCCTCATCATCAACACAAGTTCAAGTCCTAACTCAGCAAGTATCAACCACCCTATAGATAGTGTTGGAGACGTCCGAACCACTTTAGACCGCTGGAGCTCAAAGTTCTTCACCGCTCACAAGCTTGCTCACATGTGTAGAAGCCCTACCCAAACTCCAACTATTAATCTCCAATGGACTAGCAAGTCATGACAAAGGACACTACTCTTCGTAACAAACTCCATATGGCCTGAACAGCCAACTTGCAAGCAATTATAGCTATCATTGTTAGTTTGTTGCATGCTCTGTCTATATAAAGGACTCTTCAGATATGTTTCCTCTCTAAGCTCTAATATTCTACTCAAGGCTTTGTTCATTTTCTTATGAGCACTCCATTCTTGTTGGCTAGAGAATTAACTTGAGTGTCAGAGGATCCTGCTGGAGCCATCCACCTTCGGTCTGAACTTTTTCTTGTAGGTCCCATTGATGGCCTCATCTCCTCCAGCTCCAGCTAGCTCCGACGTCGACATAATTTTCTACACCAACAAACATATTAAGTCAAGTATATTCTTTTCTATTCTTTATTACATCCTTTATTTTTCTTCTCCATTGAGGATGATGTCGATTAAGTTGGGAGGAAGAATAATAAAATTCTAAAATTTCTTAAAGTCCTTGAATAAGTTAGTATTTAGTATTTAGACATTCGATTATGCTTAAGAATTTAGTTGAACTAAGCAGTTTTTTAAAAAATTGATGCATAGATTAGAGAACTTATGAGAGATTGAGGGACCAAGTATTAAGAAAATCCAATAAAAAATTGAATCTAGAACATAAATAATTTTTTTTTAAGCACTTCTAATTTTTTCTACCAACATCAAAGAAGAGTCTACTTTTTATGGGCTTGTATAAGATAACTATAATTTCTTCATTAAAAAATCAAAATAAAATAATTTTCAAGTACTTCTCACTGAGTAACTAGGCCTTTTTGCCTAAGAAAGCATTGAGTTTCACATCAAAAGATGGAAAGAATAAAGAAGCTCATTATAAAGCTAGTCTTAATTGAAGGGGAATCCTGATTTCTCGGATCAGATTCGTTCAGATCTGATTGGATCGAGAGAGAGATATTCAAAAATTTCTCTCATATATCCAGATTAGATCTAAAATATTTTAGATCTAATTTTATAGATCTAATAAATAAAAATCAAAGAAAATTAAATCTGATTTAATTATACCTTGATGTGGGTAATCCGATTATCCTTTGATGATCTTGCTGATTATCTGAGGTTCTAGATCTAGCCACACAAGTGCCTGGCCTCTATCGGTATCCACTCAGGCTGGATCTAGAGATCTTCTCCTTCTTTATCACTTCTCCGAAAATTAGATCTGGATATGATTTGGAGGATCTTCAAAACTCCTTCTGATGATTAGTAGTCATCTCTGCAGTAGTGCTGCCTTCTTCCTTTCTCGTCAGCTTTTTCTTGCCTGGATCGCACCAAACTGAAGTCCAACTTTTCTTGGGCATGGAGAGGAGAGAGAGGATCAGAAGATGGCATGAAGAAGGGAGAGGGGCAGCCTTGGGGCATGGGCTAAGAGAAACTCTATGAAAGTTGGGCGCAGATAGGGTTTATTTATAGACCCTGCTGCGCCATGCAGTGCCACATCATCCCGATCAATCGCATTGCTTCATGCAATTAGATCTAAATCTGATTGATGGGATAACATAACCTGATTCAATCAAATAAGAGCTCCATAAATTCATCCTTAGATGGCGCCTAAGATTGGTCAAAGTCTATAGGTAAGGGTCACCTAAGTAGAATCCAAGAAGCAACCTAGAGTCCCATCCGTATGGGACTCCAAGCATCCCTATCCATAGGCGCATGCCATCCTAGGTGTGCACCCCCTCCTTTTCAAATTCTAGTAAGGGGATAAGCCCTTATCTACTCTCCAATAAGTGCATGACACATGAGCAGATGTCCAAGGGTTAAAGGTCAATGTTTGACCAAAGTCAAAGGACAAGAATTAGCAGATGATGAAAAATGGTAGGTGTTGTCTCTAATTTATCTCATAAATTAAGACAACCCTTTTCTGACCTGGACAAGCTCCAATCAGACCAAGTAAAGGTACTTGGGTGAGCACAAACTTATTTGGTTCAGTCGAGATAACTTTTAATGATGGTAAAAGGAGAACATTAGGTTCAATCATGTGCTAACATGATTTCCTTAAACCTAATTGAATCTAATTCAAATCAATTAAATTAGATTAGTCCAATTGATGATATCTAGATCCAAACCCTTATTTTTATGACCCAGTTAGGTTCAGTTCTGTATGATAATGGGATATGTCATGATCTCCATCATCGAAAATCCTTTTGATGGATCAGAACTCTTTTGATTCAGATAATTGGAATGATCGATCATCTAAATCAATCTAATTGCTCCCAAAATCCACTAGTGACACCTAGCAGTATATGGTGGAAATCCATTAAAACTAAAAATGAACCTCTCGGTGTAGCTACTTGTGTGATTAAGTTCTTCTATCTTGAGCCCTAATCAGATTAGGGTTAAGGTGAACTCGTCAAACCCTAATTTCAATCATATGATTTAATCATTCGATTTAAGTCCGATGTGAAAATCTTAATAGAAACTCTTTCTAATATTTCACTCTCTGCTATGGCCATGGGCTTTATGGACTTGATTCTCATGATCATCATAGGGCCACTCCTCTTTTACCGAGGTAGATAGATTCCCTCTTGGTGCAATCCAATTCCTACAATGAACATGCTATAGCCAACATACACCTCAGGATTTTGAATGGCTAGGAGATCGAGTCATGGTGTAGTCAAACTATAACACACTCAAGATGAACTGTCGATACACCTCAGGTCAAAGAACCAGACACACCACTGCAGCTTCAAGTCAATCATCGATGAGAAGGTAGGCTTTCTTATGACTACTCAAGATGGTCACGCTCAGAGCTCTCGTTCTCTAACGAGTATCTATACTCTCATTCTGATGTCTCTACACCATAGACTCAAGACTCATCTACTATATAGAAGCGATTGTACACTAACCTTCCAGATCAATCACCATCCTCATGACGATCCTACGGTCAGGAGCATTTTATTGGTTAATAAATAAAAATTCATGTCTTAAATTTTCAACTCTTGAAAATATGAGTTATCATTATCATTAACTCAAGAGATGTATCACAGATACTAAATATACATTTATGATAGAAAATAATCCATTTTATTATTTATAGTTAAAATTATAATTTTGTCCCTAGAAGTGTATTACAAGTGTTAGCCAATTCTAGCTTCTAAGATACATATATCTAACAAACTCCCTCTTGACCTAAAGCCAATTGGCTACAAATCTAAGTTCCATCTTCTCACATATCTAACAAACTCCCTCTTGACCTAAAGCCAATTGGCTACAAATCTAAGTTCCATCTTCTCAAGATGGGCTTCGATCTTCTACTGGCCTAATAGCTTTATAAGCGAATCCGATGCATTATCTGCGGAGTCGACTCTCTTGACCTCGACGTATCCCTTCTCAAGTTTATATTAACGCCAATCTTTTGCTATATGACTCTAGTTTGGTGCCATAGATATCTATCATTTGGACTATCCCTAAGTTGTTTCATGGCATTCACATTTTGCTCGATATTAAAAATAGATACATCAATACATAACTGGTAAAGACCGTTAATAAGAAAACCACTTACAATTTTATTTCTTTCATAAAGAATTTTACAATATTTCTTAAGAAAACTAATTACATAGCCTTCTAGTGCTAGACATAAAATAGAAATCAAATTCCCACTTATTGCAAGCATATAATAACAATCTTTTAATACTAAGTCTAAACCAGATGGTAGTCGAAGAGGGTATGTCTTCATAGCCATAGCAGTAGCTCTTGCTTCATTTTCGATGTATAGGATCATGACACCATCTCTTAGCCTCCTACTATCCTCAAGACCCTGCATGGAAGTGCATAAATGAGCACTAGAATCAGAGTCAAACACCCAACTGGATGCAGAAGAAATTATAAGGTTAGACTCAATAATAAGCATACCTCCAGAAGGATCTATCTTTTTCTTATTCTTCAAGGTGGCTAGGTATGTAGGGCAGTTCCGCTTTCAGTGGCCATCATTGTTGCAATGAAAACATTTTTCTTTGTCGGCGGCCTTCTTCTTCAGCTCTGCCTTTTTCTTCTTTCCTCCTTTCATGTACTTTTTTATAGACTTTTTCTTCTTTTCAAAATACTTTCTCTTGGAAGAAGTCTATTCCATAGAAAGTACTGAGTCTTTAGAACCTTTCATAGAAAGTTCAGCAGAAACCAGCATGTTCATAAGCTCAGTGAGGAAATTTTGAAGTTTATGCATATGGTAGTTCATGATGAACTGCCCATATGCATCAGTCAAAGATTGTAGAATTATATCATTCTATAGATCCAGGTCCAACTTCACTCTGAGCTTCTCAAGCTCTTTCAAATTCTTGATCATCATCAAATAATGATCTTGGACTGACTGCCCATCATGTATTTTAGCCTTGAATAGTCATTTAGTGACTTGATACTTGGCTGCACGACTCTATTCACTAAACATCTTTTGTAGGTGAGCCAACATTTGGTGGGCAATCTTGATATCTTCATGTTGGTACTAAAGCTCATTAAACATCGAGCCCAATATGTAGTATCTGATCCTGTTATCTTCGTCTGTCTACTTGTCAAGAGATGCTTTCTGTTCAGTGGATGGACGAGCTGGTAAGATGGGAGGGTCCTAGTCCAATATATGAGTTAACTTCTCGAAACCCAAAATAATTTTGAAGTTCCAAAGCCAATCCTTGTAATTGGGTCTGATCAATCTATGGGTATCTAGGATACGTGCTAGTGGGTTGGATGCAGATATTTTTCTATAGAGAGTCAAAGTTTCTAGTTAGATATTGTAATTAAGACTTGATCAATTTATTTAGAGATTTTATTTTTAAATAAATTAGCTTCCACTATTTTTTTGGATCCCTATACTTCCTCTGTAGAAATGAAAATATCTTCATGATTAATGATTTTTAGTGGGTGGTGCAGTCCCACCAACTGACTCATCACCTCACCTAATAGTTATTGGTGATGGATTAGCCAATGAGTGAACAACTCTTGTTCAATGATTCTCTAATTATGGTACATCCAAACTTGATCACTAATTCATGAATCTCACCATGCCTGGAATATTGATCCACTCCTTAGTTAAATCAGACCCACTATTTGCACAGATTGGATTCCTAATTGAGTCTCTCACCATATCCAAAATATTGAGCCCAATCCATCCTCCAGCACGTAGCATCCAATGCCTAATAGACATGGTTGCATCTTTTTGGTGCAACTGAACCACTGTAACCAACCAAAAATAATCAACCCCAGGAAGACCCGCATTTCTAATGGTGGAAGATCTTGAGACTTCATCTTTTCTTAGGAACGATTTGATTTGACTCATTAAACTAGACTTGACATAGCATACATTATGACTAACCTAGTGGCATGGGTTAGCTCGGATTATTGGCCACCTCAAATCAAGAACTGAGCCAACAATATGGCTTAGATAAATAAGATCGGTGGAAGGAAATATGCATTAACTCAAAATAAGAATGCATTCGACATTTGAGTAGCTCCTAATTAAAACTAGTCGAATGTATTTGCCTAACTTACCTCAGACATTCAAATTATTGAGCTAGAATCAATTGAGTTACGCTATAATCCAGACTCTACCATGAGCCTAATTAGGTCTTTAGCTTGATCGATGGCACTCATATGATTTGATCTTGTCTAGACATAATCTATAAGGCTGATCAATTAAGCACTCTCTGATCCCATCTAACCACTCTTGATTTCGGTTTGAATCAACTGCTTAGACCTAATTGAGCCTAAACCCAAGCCCCGACTCAATTTTATAAATTAATCTTAGATTAAATTCTCAATTTTAGATCTAACATATTTCATATCTTATTCTTAAGTTCAAGTTTTAGGATTCAAGAAATAAAATATACTACATAAAATCCTAGGATTTTAGGTTAGGCATTTCTGTAGAAAATAAACTTGAATTTGTCCTGATTAAGGACGCAACACGTAACACCTACCATTATAAGAGCATCTATCGAATGGGAGGAAGGTATTCTAAATTCTATTTTATTCTTTATGATCGACGGTCAAGAAGAATGCCTTAATAAAAAATCATAAAAACTACAAAACTAGTTAGATCTACATATATATCTCATATATAAAAATTGATCTAACTATAAACATACTTTTGGCATACCATGTTCATGTAATCATATTCATGCATCTTTTCCAGTCTAATTACTCTAATTTATCTAAAAAAAATAAATTTTAAATTAATCTCATCAAAAATAAATTCTATTATAGATAATTATGTAGAATGTATTTCTACAAAATAGTCCTAAACATGCATTCATCATATCTCATATGAACCAAATTAAATAATTTTATTT